>CAJNJA010056141.1:20661-54106 GCA_905231915.1 Symbiodinium necroappetens | reverse complement strand
CTATTCTCTTATTAAGGCCCCTACATTAAGCTCAGGCTGATCCCGCCTGATGCTCGCGACCTCCAACAGCTCTGTGACCGCTCGCTGGCTTTCGGCGTGCCGGGGGGAGGGCTCCGGTGACGAACTGGTCCTCCGATGCTCTCCGGCTGATTGACACTCGCACTCGGACGAAACCAGGCAAGGTCTGCAGACGATTTTTGGGGCTTTTTGGGCTCAGGGACTATGATTTAGAATGGCTTGGGGCTCCCTTGTTTTTGTCGCTGGCTGCAAGGCTGCAAGGAGAACGTCGTGGGTTGAGGATTGGTTTGGTCTTGGAGTCTTGGAGTTTAGGCCTAATTAGGCTTGCCGACGTCTTTGTATTGCTTCGGGCTAAACCCTAAACCCTATTGAAGACCCCGTTTGCAGCAGGCTTCTAACTTCTAGCTGCCGTCGCTGTGAAGCAGTGCACCACTCATGACTGCGCAACCCCGCACAACGTGTGAGTTGAACTCGCAGAAATGAGAGCGCCAACTAAGGGGAATTCCGAGTCTGTCTTCGGAAGCTCAGCTCATCATCTGTGTCTTGAGATCCCTCAACTTTTCGTAAGTAAAGGTGCTAAGCTCGTGCCTTTTCTTGGTCGGACATTATAATAAGGAGCCCTTTTCAGGTAGGGTTTTTTAGGATCCAGGTAGGGTAATTAATCCCAAAAACCCTAAACCCCAAAGACTCCTAAAGGGGTAGGGTTTTATAGGGTCCAGGTAGGGTTTGGGACGTTTAGGCTTGGGGTTGTTGGTTTCCGGCTCCATGAGGAGTTTTAGGATGTAACATCTCAAAGGGAGTCCTTTGAGGCATCATGGTTCCTGTTCAGAGTTGAAACTGTTAAGGGTGAAAAATTGATAGGGACACTACGTTCTAGTTTCATGGGGCGGTGTCTCTATAAGGTTTGTGTTTGAGACTCTCTCAACGTGCCAGAAGTGTTTCATTTGAAGAGAATAGAGTATAGAGAAGTGGCCTTCAGTCTGCCTTTGTTTCCGGAAGTCTGAGACCCTAACCCTCAAGTGTCTAGAGTCTCGTTTACTTCCATGTACCTACCATGCCAAAAACGGTTACGCCATCTCCTACAGGCTGAAATGAAAGCAGACCGGACCGCTCACACCATGTGTTCAGGGCTTGGGGTTTGTTTATTTAGGGTTTCGACTTGGTACACTTCTCGATAGGGTTTAGGGTGTAGGGTTTAATTTAGGCGTGAGGTGACACCCTAGACACAGCACCGTGTGGACCTGTGGACCGTACAAGCCCCGAAACGATCGTGCCAAAGCGCATCTCTCCAGCCGTCGTCGGTGTCTCGGCTGCTTCTCCTCCACCCCATAATAATATACTATAGTAATGTAGAATAACTATATTATACACTTCTTCTGGCTTGCCCCATTTGGAGTACTATCTAACCAGCCGTTGCTGCTTGAGACACTGCAAAAGCTTTCCTGCCCCAGGAACCAAACCACCGCAACCATAACCCGCAGGATCAGCACAGGCACCGCATTGCTCTTGCAGGCCTACATAGGAGTTAGGATTAGGAGGATCTTTTGGGAGATGGACCCTCTCAATAAGGTCCGTTTTTAAGGAGAGCCATAAGTCGGGTTAAGAAGGTCCCCTTTAAGGGATCTTCCTAATGCGACCTAGGACTACAAATGAAAGTTTCAGACTCTCCCTTCGCACCAATCCATTCGTATCCGAAACTAGATTCCACGATTGAACTCGTTCCGGCTTCCACCCAGGTCCGAATCTGCAGGCTTGGGCAAAGACTAGTTTGTTCTTTTACTAGTAGGAGTACTTTGTTTATGCAGTTTATGTAGTCTTGGTTCCTTGCGGTTTCTGAATCTCGGCTATGCTCCTGACTGAACATCTGAATCTCTGAAGGAAACATCGCCCCAAAAAGCGCAGCATACCAATCGATGCTCTCACGCTCGGGGAGCTGGTGGCGTTAGGGTGCGCAGGGATTCGGGGCTCAAGTTTGGGCCTCAGGGTTTATAGGGTTTAGGGATGTGTTCCCTTTTTGTGTGGCCAATTGCCTAGGCCACATCCTCGCCGGTCGGCCGCCTCGGCCTGAGGAAGTTCGGGGACGTGTGATTCGTGCGATGCTGGTGTTTGTGCCAGTACACCTTCTCGCTATACTTGCTGTTTCCCTTCACTCTTGCTCTACGCAGGACAGTATCAGCCATGCTCTGATTCATTCCCCTTCATGCCCCCTTACTTCAGACATTCCGCACTGGAAAGCTACCCTCAGGAAACCAGTTCCCCGACACCCCAACTGGGGCTGCTCGATGTGCCGCGATTCGAACCCTCAACTCCCAACCCGGAGGCCCAAGTAATTCGACCATCTTTGAGCCCAAAGACTGTAAGACCTCGAACTAAGAAACGTTCCATGAACAGAATGAGGATCCCCAGTCAGAGACTCCCAACCCGGAATTCATCTTCCTACACCGGGCATCTTCCCGAAGGCCTTGCCGACGGCAGGTCCTGGCGGAGAGCTGGACCTGACTTTCGATTCTTCCCAAGTTTCCTAACATAAACCGGCAGGGGGGGGGGGTCCTTGCGACAAGGATCCGACTGCTTCTAGTCTACATTCGGTTCGCCTGTTCCAAATAATTAGGTTTCATAAGTTCGATGAGCTTCGAATTCCGAGTGTTGTTGTTGAAGCCTCTTTCCGTGAATCAGTCTGGAGCCCATAGAATGCCCTTGCCCGACAAAAACCTCTACCAGATCCACGTTAGTTTTTGTGCCCAATAAGCCGTTGAGAACTAGCTCTCTACGCCCAAAGGAAACACCGCGGAAGAAAGCTCCTGGCTGCAGCCTCCGCCCTGGTCTGTCAAAGCCCAAATCCACCCCCTTCCCCCCCCCCCCGCCCTCCAACGAAATCCTAAACCCTCAATCCTGACAAGACTGTAACGTCCTGAATCCTAAAACCCCCCTAAGCCTAAGCCGTAGCCTATTCTGTCTAAGCCCCAATTACAAACACCTAGACCCCTCAATTGTGGGAAAACCTTATACACCCCGGAGCCGCGACCAAAATTGTCTAAAATCCCAAAATCCTCAACTTAATGGCGCCCCGGAATACAAGAAACGGAGACTATAGTTCCTTTATGGGGTTACCAATTGTAGGAACCAAAACATAAGCCTGGTTAAACCAAATTACCATGGAGACTATAGCTAAGCATTCGGTACCGCCCCCAAATAAATAAATATACATTATAATTATATATATATATAGAATATGTATATGTATACAGAGATCTTCTAGTATCTAGTATTCTATCTATACATGTATCTATATATATATATACTCATATGATATGATATATATATATATGTGTGTGTGTATGTATATACTTAAACATGTTTATCCTATGAATACCATCTAACTCTTACAAAGAAGTCCCCCCGAACCAAAAAAATGCTTCGACTCCAAGCGGGCCTCGGCTCGTAGCCCGAGGCCAGGCCCCGGGTCGATAGGAAGTCCTGCGTTCAGGTTTTGTAGGGTTTAGGGTATAGGATATATATATATGTGTGTGTGTGTATGTATATGTATATACGTATATATATATATATAAAGAAAAAATATATGTATATGTATATGTATATGTGTATGTAAGTATGCAATGTATATATATATATGTATGCGTACATATGTGTATATATATATATATGAGCTCAAGAACCACATATAAACATGAACACACAAACACACATGTTTCATTCTACTTCTGTCTATATCTGCCATGTATGTACAAATGCATGCACTACAGCAGCACGCATGTTTTATGTGTCTGTTTATGTTCATGCGTAGTCATATTCCTGTCATATTGTAGAAGGTGTCTCTCTTGCTTTTTTTTGGGCTGCGCTCTTCGATGAATGCCGCTACTTGATCAGGTGACAAGGGTCCTCAAACGTATGCAACGAGGCCATGTTAATTCTGGACCTCTGAGGGTTTCACGCGCTGCTTAGGGCTTCGGGGCCCTTCGACTCGCAGCCTAAAACTCAAGCTCCTGGAAGCTGGGACGTGGCGATGCGGGCATCGCCTGCAAGTCATGATGCGCACATCACACGAGCATGCTTCACATGTAGCCTTAAGCCAAAAAGTGTTGTATAATCCATGGCATGAACACGTGCACGTGCTGCGAGCGTACGTACTCATGTCCATATTTATGGATCTGCATAAGTAAGCTGTTTATGTGATTTTGTGTGCATGTACGCATGTATGTAAGTATGCATGCATATAGCACAGACTGATGCATGCATGCAGGCAAGTTTATGCATGATATGTACGTCCGTGCGCAAGCATGCATGCATGTGTATGCGTACGTGCATGTCCGTAGGTACGTATGCATGTACTTGTAGTATATGAGTATATGTACGCATGCATGGATGTGTGAAGGGAAAAAGCCATGCATGATTGTGCCGCTCAGAAGGATTTGGGAGGAAGGTTTACCATCTTCGTGGGATGAAGCTGCTCTAACAGCTCCGTGGTTTACCAGAGCAGCACGGCACAAAGCATCGGGACCGTGGGCTTCGAGGTTGGAGGATCCTTCCGACCCAAAGTACTATCGTACAAGTCAAGCAACTACCCTCCTCACCTCTCTCCGTCTCCTTCCCCCGAACTGATCGGAAAGAAGGGTCGCAGGGCATCAGGGGTTTGAGAATGGGTTGAGGATGCCGGGCTTAGTTAATTCAATCTTGAGCAGCCTTCCCCCGCGATGGTGCGTGGCGTAAATCCGCGGCGGCTGGTGCTGAGGCTGGGGATGTCCAAAGCACAGCAGATGTGCCTTGTGCAGTATGATTTACAGGGCTTAAGATGTCAGGTTTCGACTTATATACACCTGGTCTATACGATTCACCGAGTTTAGTCAGAGGTCCTCGCTGAAGTTAGGATGTCTCGGAAATTGCGGAGTGTCACCGGGCTGGCAAGGGAAGTGAGCCCCTTGACAGTTCCAAGATCCAGTTGTGATTGAGTCAGGTGTTAGGCATGGTCCCTTAGGTCTCTCTCCCTTTCCGGCAGCGCACCCAAGACGCCAAACCCTATAACCCCTAATCCTCAACCCTAACCCTAAACCCTAAACGGCAAAAACTGCTCTAGGTGTCATGACGCAGACAGTTCAGGACCATCCGTTGATTTAAATTCGGCTGTTATACAGGGGCCCTTTTGCAACAGGCTTTCCACTTCGCCCTATACAGGGGCCCTAGAACTTAAACTAGAAGAGGGCCTCGGGTCGTACCATAATACCTTGTCACGAGGACCCACTGCTCTTCCTTCTACCTGTCGGCATGATGAAACTCTTGCAGAGCGGTTGATGACAACAACACCGGCCTTTCATAAACCCTGAAGACCAAATCCTTTTGCAACTGGCTTGCAACGTCACGCCAGATATAAACGGTTCATATCATGGGGTGCAAACGACTTCCACTGATACTCCTGGAGCTAGGGTTTAGTATGGCTTTTGTGCCGACAGGCTTTTCGGGAGGCTAAAAGAACTCGTCAGCGAACTTAACCCCTGCATCTATTCAGGAGTGAGCCCTGCTCCTTGGGGATCTACCCGTCTTGCTAGACTCAAGTCTAGCCAGGCTTGTTTGAAGCAATGGACTTGGTGAATGCCAGCACACATGACGATTGCAGGTGCATGAAACCGAAGGACTTTTTATCAGTGAAAGTTGACTTGAACAGCACGCGTCGCAAATGCATCCGGCACGATTTCAAACTGCGTCACATAGCAGACATAGCAAGTGGACTCTGAAACTGGTCGCTCACATGCTGCACGATGGTCGGAAGCGTAACTTCAACGACGTCGCTTGGCTAGACTGCGACATGTAATCATCTTCAACGAGGCCGACATTAGAGCCCCTAAACTATAAACCCCTAAGCCCTAAGCCCTGATCAAAGCCGCAAGGGCAGCGAGGCGCCGTCCAGTAGAACGGCGCGGACTTCGAAGACGTAGCGCGCTCCCGGCTCCAGCTCCAACCTTGATGTTTCAGAACCATTAGGGTTTCAGCACTCACACTCGGACATGCCTTGGCGAGGAGTTCTGGTACGACGACGCACATGTGGCGAGAGCGTTAACATACTTCGTGATCCTTAAAGGATCTGTGGCAGCCATTCACCGCCAATTGCAGCAGCTCGTTATCTCTGCTGGGTTCCAAACTCACAACTGTTTACTGACAAGGCCTCTCTCTCCAGCTGTACAGGTTTTGTTGGATGTTCCAACATATCTTGCAGTGCATGTTCCCCCATCAGCATGTGCCACATCACACTCCAGATCCAAAAACATGTTTGGTCTACTCGCCTTCTCACAGGTTAGAAGAACTATTAGGGTTTCAGCACTCACACTCGGACATAATAGTTTAGGGTTTAGGGTTTAGGGGTCCCATTGAATTTTGTGGGTTGTGGTTAGCATGAAAGCCTACTTACCCTCGAGACACATTGACGTGGTAGACTAAAACAGCACGAAGACACTGCGTACAGAAGCCATCCCACATAGAACGTTCCAAGTGAGGCCTGGTTCAGGGTCGACAAGACTTTCCCAAATATGGATGCGCGGATATCCAGAGTTCGTCAGAGCTGAATGATGATTGTGAGGCTGGTGCGAAACACCCTCCCCCGATTCAAGATAGCAAGGACGCTTAGCAGTTTTCTGCACACACCTGCGTCCAACAGTACGACAATTCAAACGAATCCAAACGGCTGAGCTGTGGCCTTGCCAGAGATCCACCTGGCATGCACGTTGTTGCTAGAAGGACCTCTTCTAGGGGTTCTAAACGGCATGGTGTATCTTGCTCATCGGGCTCTCATGTGAGTCAGGCTTTAGGGGGCCAAAGCCATTCACCTTAAACCTTGAAGCAAATAGCACTGTCATCGCCGCCATTGCTCCCGTGGGCATCATCAGACTTTAACACCCCGAGGCCTCAAATTCTGCACCGGTTCAGATCCGTCTAGCCATGACGACGAGGATTGTTCGTGTTGCTCCCTTTTAGAGTCCTATTTTTGGCACTTGCCAGGAGTGCATGGCTGAAGCAATAATGTTGCCGACATGCAGGCACAGACGCATGGGCGGCTACAGTGCTTCAGGGATGAGGCTGATTGCCCTGAGGCGGTCCAACCCGGAACAACCAATCGAAACGCAACCACTGCAAAAGAAAGCACAGCTTGAAGATACATTGTCATAATCACCCGCAGTCTAGCACCAGCATCAACATGCAAGCAGACACAAGGTTTAGACCAAAAAGCGAGTTGATGGGAATGATCATCACGAACTGTTAGACGATGGCTGCAAGGAAAGGGGATGAAGATATGGTAACGACCAAATATTGGCCGTGGGAAATGTGACTCTGACTGCAGTCATCGCTTTTATTTATCGTCATTGTCACAAGCTTTGTCATGACCCAGTCATCCTCTCATTTATCATGAGCATGCAGCATAACCGACGGACGAATGTTGGTACCATGATGCCAGCGTAGATCTTGTTTACAGCCCAAGAGCCTCTCCAGGAGCACCCCCCAGCTCACAACACCGCGCCTAAGGGTCCAGGAGCACGATTGGTATCCCCCCGACCACACACAGTGTGGTAGGAGCACGATGCTGGGAGGTGGAAGGATGAGTCACAGTAATGTGTTTTAGCATTGTTTCGGCAAACGGACACGCACGGGACTGGCCGGAAGACCATGAGAAACAGGTGCGGGAGCGCAACTTCGATTGTCGGGGAACTCACAGTGTGACCCCTGAGAGGCGGCAGAGCCCCCAGGAAGCCAACAGTGTGGCCCTAGCAAGACTGTCGTGACTTGAAGCGACTCGAAAGCAAAAATGAGCACGGGATGATGGCAGGAGCTCGATTTCCACCCCAACGTACTCCGCCTTGCCACAGCAGGAAGCGCACAACAATCGGGCACGCCTGCAAGCGCCTCGCACGCCACTTAACCAAATCTGTCTACTCTGACCATATCAAAACATAGTTTTTTTTATCACAGTGTTTGGGAGAAAATCAATACAAGAATCCCAAGGGCAAGCCCAAGTACCCAGTGCTTCGGTACCTTGGACTGTCTACTTGTTCACAAATATACATCTGAAAGTTTAACCCTTCCAGCCAGAGGACCCCTATCCTCAACCCGAAACCCTACACCGCGAAGTTCTCACGAACTGTCAAGCCGGGCTTGGCCTGGTCTCCTCGGCCAGGATTGCACCCGGCCTGGGCCCCAGGAGCTGTACAGGCTCTTCTTTCGGCTCGCAAAGAAGGGTCCAACACATCTCAATGGTTCAGTCCCGCATTGCAAGAACTCGAAAACTGCGAATGCGGTACGAGCAGCCTATCCCTGAGGCCTGTTGGTACTGGGAACAGTCATCAAGGTCATGTTCTTAGCAGAAGTGGTAGTAATAGTAGATAGTAGATAGTAGATAGTAGGTAGAAGGTAGTAGGAAGTAGGTAGTAGGTAGTAGGTAGTAAGTAGTAGGTAGTGGGTAGTGGTGGTGGTAGTGGTAGTAGTAGTAGTAGTAGTAGTAGTAGTAGTAGTAATCATGATAGTAATAGTAATACTAGTACTAGTAAGAGTAATAATATAGGCGAAAGTAATAGTCACAGTGTTAGTACAGAATAATAGAGTGTATTTCTGCAAAGGCCCGAAACAGCCTCAAAGCCTAAGTCTGATCCCCGGACCTTCAAATCGAATAGCCAAGGCTCCTCTCCCGCCGCTGGCACACCTCCACCAAGGCACAAGAAGACGGTTCGCTCTTGGAGCGGGTTGAAAGGGGGTTTGGGTAGTTTGGTGTCTGTCAGCTTCCTTTCAGAAATTTTAATTTCAAGCCCAAGTCGGGGTCAGAACACTAAAAGATGCCAGATCGAACCGTTCTGAACTCCATCCCTCTTCCCTGCAGCACAAACTCCTGAAAGTGTCCATACACCCTACCTAGTCGATACTACGAGTCCGTAGTTGAAACTTAGGTCCCAACCCTTTTTCCCTAAACCGCTGGATAAGCAGTTTGGGCTCAGCACTCACAACTGGGACAAACTGGGCGAGGTCTGTCTGATACAGGCGACGAAGGCACACATTGGCCAATAAGGTTTAGGATACACCCTCAACCCTATTACCTCTAAACCCTAAACCCTAGGACAACGCCTCGTAGCTGCGAGTCCCTTCTGCACAGCGGCTGGGATGGCCGTCCCAGGAGAAGAGCCAGGAAAGCCTGCTTAGGATTTCGGCTCGGGGTGTACCCATAGGCCCCTAAGTAGTTCCTTTTTGTGGTTCATATTTAGAATCCGATAAGGTAATCCCAAAAAGGAACTACTCAGGGGCCTATGGGTAATAAGGCCTTGACCTTTCAAGGTTTGGAAGAGTGTTGGGTTTTCGAGCTGCCCTGTTTTTACACTGGCTTGATTGGACCTCGCCCTAAACCCTAAACCGTCCTTGTGACAAGGATCGTACGTTCAACATAGACCTTTGGGCTCTAAGACTTTTGATGGTGGAGGGCTCTGCAGCATCGATACCACAAGCTCCTTCTCCGAGGCAACTTCTTAGGATTGCATGCCTCCGGGTTTCGGGTGTGTTGGATTTCGGGCTTCTTGCTTGCCTGACTTGACGTGTGCAACGTTGCGCAGCTCTTGTCAGAGGAAATCCAGAGGAGAGGAACTGAAACACTAATCCCGAACCGATTACACCAAACCTCGTAGTCTAACCCGAAAACAACGAGACTATTTCATGGAGTACAGGCACAATTTCACGGAGCAAAGGCTGCGGGCGCAAGGGTTTCAGGATTCGGGGAATTACGGCATAGGATGTTGGACTACGGGTCTTTGGGCTTAATGTAGGGGCCTGAATAGCTAGACTAGGGTTTTGAGGAATGTTAAATTATAAAAGAACCTCCCCCCAAAAAATAGTATAGGTAATCATTAATTAAGCCCCTGTTCTTATGCTGACACTAAGTTTTCGGCCCCCTTTAGCTCGTGGGTTGACAGCTAAGCCCACTTTGGTCTGCTAGGGTGCTGCGTCGGGGCTTTCGGGTGCTAGGCTTCGGATCGACTATAGGGTTTAGGGTTTTAGGGTTTAGGGTATAGGGCTTAAGGGTCCACAGTTGTGTAGCACTGAAGGCTTTAAGATAGGGTTGCTTTCAGGCTGCGATCTAGTATTCCGGCCCTGGGTTGGGGGGTTGGGGGGTCAGTCCAGATTCTTCCAGCCTCCTGCATGAGGCTCCATGACTGCAAAGAAAGCATCTACTTGGGGGTCTACCGTCTACCCCGTCTACCAAGCTCCTAAACCCCAAAGTAGCCAAAAGCGCACTCTTTTGTTTTATGGACTTGCTCCGGCTCTGCACTCGTCCACTGAGGGAAAGCGACCGCGTCGAGCAGGAGGGTGAAACAAATGCTCCGCATACAGGGTTTAGGGTAGCAAAGATGGGGTTTAGGCTTTCATAATTACAGTTCACGCAGGCTTAGGGTTTAATGATTTGGGATGATTTACTCGTGTCTACATATGGGCATGTGCATACAGATGGCAGCAAGCGCGAAGCAAGTGTAGGAATGATCGCAGAAAACACATGGGATAAGCACAAGCCCAACACATTGGCGGATGGCTAGGATGAGTAGGATGCACGTTCTTGCTCTCATTTACGTTGTGGGCTCTGTTTGTCTCGTACCTGTGTGACAGCTAGCTACAACCTTGTGCTCTTACATGACAATGTCGGTGAGATCAGGTGAGACTGTAACACCTACGACTAGGCAAGCAGCCTTCGCTTCATGAGGCAAGGTGGAGCGCAAGTCAGCATGAAGCTTGACAGTCAAAGCTATGATTTCTCCACCCTACAGTTTGTCATACACTGCGGTGCTCCAAAACAGGGCCAACTTGCCTTGGTGCACAAAAAACATCTATGTCCTATCTACAAATCGTCTCGCATCACTCGGCTGCTATATCTGGCGAAACCTTCCGTCAAATAAAGCCCCCAGACTCACGTAGGAGCCTACAGAGTTATACTTAGCTTTGTGGAACCCTTGGACAAGCACTCCTACTGTTCACCCGACCCTGTTACCCGAAACCTTATCTACCCTGCAAGTGCCAAATGTTCAAACAGTGGCAAGCTGTTGTTGCTAAAGCTGGTTGCTGGTTCTTCAAGTCATACATAAACTTCTAAACATGTAGAACCAGGGTATCTTCATCAGCCTCCTACATTGACATTAGACCCGTTAACCCTCAATCCTACATCCTTCATTCTTTTTGATCCAGGTCCGTGAGCCCGACCCCAATTCCTCTGCACTACCTTGCTGGGCACTACTGAGGGACCCGGGGTCTTCCAGAAGATCTCACATTCACTCTACGACTCCAAGTATGTAGGCCGAGGTTGCCTACGGTGGGGTGAAAATCGGTCTCAAGAAAACCTATGGGCTATTCGGAGCCCCAAGAAAAGGCAAAGAAACCTAAACCCTCTAAATCCCCAACCCTAAACTCCTAAATTCCGACAACCCCTTAAGAACTCTGACCCGCACCCAAAAAAACCTGCACACATATGTATATAAGTATGTATGTAAAACACATTTACGAATTAGTATAACATGAAAATGTACATGAATGTAAATAAATATAAACATAGATGTCTACCTGTACACATAAATGACCCAAAAGCATGCAGATGTATATACGTAAATAGATATAGCTATAGATATACAGATACTAGACATAGAAATGAAACTTGAAAAAATAATTCAATAAATACAAATATATATATATAAGAATAAAATTATAAATATATAAATGAAAAATAAATGAATAAGTAAATTTAAAAAATAAGTAATTATAAATAAATAAATAAAAAAAATATATATATATATAGATGCATTTATCTAAGTAACCAAAAACCCAAGGATCAGTCCCGAGCCTGGCCGCAGATGGCCGAGACAAAGGCGCCGGCGGCCGCCAGGGCGGCGTAGGCTTGGGGCTTGTTCGGGTCCTGGCCGGACATCAGTATAGGTTTAGGGTTTAGGGTTTAGGGGTTTAGGGGTTTAGGGTTTAGGGTTTAGGGACATAACCCCAGGGCTCCAAGTATGCAAATAGTACCGACTTTGGGGTCTGAAGTCTGCAAATAGTACCTACTTTGGGCTATTTGGAGCCCCAGGGTAAGGACCGGTAGTTAGGTTCTAAGTTAGAGCGTTCCTGTAAAGGTCTCGAAAGTAGCCTCTGCAAGGGCAAAGGGTGTAGGTATGTGTTAGGGTGCTTTACGGGGATTACGCTCTCACAACACGGACAAGCCAGGCGAGGTCTGTCGTGTAAAACAATGTAATAATATAGTCTGATAGATTATAGTATTAAAGCATATTACATTACATGGCGCCTCCAGGGATCCTGGAAGACAGGTCCAGAACTGGGACCCGTCTGATTTCACGAGGGCACTGCATTGCAGCTGAGTTCAAACTTTAGCCTGACAGCCCAATCCTCCGGATTTTTTTGACACCTTGATCCAACTGCTCGGTAAGTAGTCGGAGAGCCGTTATTGGGCAGGCAAGGACAGGATATTCCCATCACCCTAATCCTCGGGTTTAGGGTTTATGTAGGGTTCCGTGCTCAAAAACCTAAGCCGCGAAACCTCAAGGGCAAGGACAACCTTCTGTCAAGAAATTTTGAGCTGCGGTCATGGTTGCAGATTGCTGGTCACGTAGCTACGAAGTCTGTTTCGAGACCGTGCCAGAAAATCGCTTCCCAGAGAGCCCAATACCCCTTAATTAAGGCATATACCTTCAATCATAATATTAAGGCCGCTATAATTTAAGGTATCTTCCTTAATTAAGTTTTATTGGGCTCTCTGGGTTCGACCACCAGCACTGGAGCTCGGGGTTCAGCAGAGCTTTGGGGTTTATCGGCTTTGCAAAGATCCGGATCTCGTCTTGTGTGCATGTGTGTTTTTGTGTGTGCAGAACAATGGCAGGGTGGGAGTACCCAAGCAAAATAATTAAGAGGATAAGGGATGCTGTTTTACCAAAGCACGTGCTGAAATACGTCGACTCGGTTCTTTCTGTTTCTGCTGTTCCTTTTCTGAGTTGTCCATGCTTTCACTCTCAACGTCGCCTTGCACCCAGATTCCCAAGACAGGCGCAGCACTTTTGATACCACTGTAGGTTGACTAAGTCTGCCCTGCTTGGGTTGAGGGTTTAGGGTTTTGGGTTTCAGGGTTTAGGGTTTAGGTTTAGGGTTTAGGGTTTAGGGGTTCAGGGTTTAGGGTTTTGGAGCCAAGGTCGGCTGTGGAAGATGAGGGCTGAGGGTTCCTCCCTACTGCAAAGCCCATACGCCTGAAACCCTCGAGGCTAGAGCTAATGTAGGGGCCTTAATAATTAGGATAGGGTTTTGGGGTATATTATAGTTATAACCAGGACTGCCCAAAATAGTATAGGTTATTATTTAAGCCCCTTGAACAAAGCTTTCTTGTAGTATCGATGCCCACCTGCTAATTATACGCTTCAGGATGATGCATGCACAACATAAGCCTGACATCAAGACCTGTTTCAACGAACCTGGGAAGACAATGCACTTCAAATGTCGCCAGAGGGGTGAAGGCTTTCATTCTGCGCAGAAGCCCTTACCGATTTGCATGGCCAAGCCGTGTCCTTCGTTAAAGCTATGGTTCACATAAGCTTGGAGCCTAAGAGGACACTTCTTTCGGGTTCCGGAAACCCTAAACCCCGCACCTCAAGCCCCTGCATCCATGGGCGTAGGTTTTAGGATATTGGGTGCGCAAGGTTGGGAGCACATTCCAACGTACGTGAACGGGAACTACATGGGAATGCCCTTATGCACTGCTGAATTTCTCACTGATCAACAATAGCACTTCGGATTTGCATGAGGGCCGCAAGGGTTTGGAAGGGTAATTATACATAGGGCTTTGCTAAAGGCTCAGAGAGACGCTTTTTTGAGGCGTTTTGGGTCAGGCTCTCAAGTTGTTTGCAGCTGTGCCTGTGCATAGCACGGCTGACACGACTCATGGGACACATTGTATTCCCTCAGCTTCTCAAAGAAGAGCTCCTGGTGGGCAACAGGGGCCACAGAATGTTGCTAAACTGGCCTTCGCCGCAGATACCTAATATCCCCAGAACCCTTGCAAACAAATATAGCACCTCTACACTACTGTATACAAACCTCGCGTAACTTTTTCTTTAGAAGAAACCCAAGAAACCTCCACAACCTTAGGGGCTGAGTACCCTAGCCCAAAAAAGGTAAACCTTTCGAACTATAGTAGGAGTATACAAGCCCCAAAAGGTTAAAGGCTACCTACTCAGCCTCTAAGCAACTGTATAAACTCTCACGTAACCCTTGGCGCTCTTCCGAGCCAGACAGGACTTTCAGTCACCTCTTGCGGACGTACGACGTAGACAGTTAGCCTTGCTCGAATCCTTCAGAAAGCCTGAGCAACACGGTACAGGATTTTGCTCTTTTATATATGGCCCCTTTCCTTCTCTCTACAGTCGGAATACCTGGTACCTAGAGCCTTAAATGGGACTGTGAGGCTCAAAAACACACACTGTCAATCTCCTCAAACCCAGCAACCAACACCCCAGTCGAAATCCTCACGTATCCAGAAACACTCGCACCGCTCCGACGACTGCCTCCCAACCACGGCTTAGGGTTACAGGTTAGCACTGATCCAAAGATTCGTTCCAAAGGTTTGCAAAGAGATGTGCGAGCCAACTTTAGTCCTTGGCTCCATTGTAGAGGAGTCGGTCCACTGGGTCATCATACCCTCCAAGCTCAGACGTATCGTACTCGTGGTAAGTTGTCTCTCCAGGAAACGTCGGCCTGTTGTCCATGAACTCCGAGTGGAGACAACTACCTCCAAACATACGGTGGAAGAGGCACATGGAGAGGTCCCATTCCTCGTGGCTGTTCGGGGCGTGTCACGGTGCTTTCGTGCCTAGTTACGCAAGCTACCAGCTCTTACTGTTTGCACTGTTGTGGGAAAAAAGACCGTTCAAATCAATACAGCTCCTCCACAATCCCGGCAAACGCGAAGCCTTCCCGAATCCTGACCAGCGCCAGTCCCGCATCTGCTTCGGTCATATTCTTGCAGAATTTTGGCAGCGGATCCATGACCCCATCTCCCATGATCTGACATGTCAGAGCATGCGCCTCTGAATGTACATAGTGGAGGAAGTCCTTATGCCCAGCTCCATGCTTAAACACGGGATCATTCCAGGCAGAGTAGATACGCTGAATCGGATCTCGGAACATGGTCACGATGTGGCCTGCGTTTTTCCCAGAATCAGGAGGACAACTTACATCTATGTGCGCAGAATTGCGCAAACACGAATTGGTAAATCCCGGTATATAGATGTCGTTGCGTCTTAATTATGTTTTGTGTGCCTCTGTGGGTACTAAACGTACTGGAGTAAGATACCACAGACACATAGCAATCGAATCCATCTATCCATCCCTCCAACCATACATCTATCCATTATCTATCTATCAGAATTATCTATCCATCTCCCGCTCTCTCTCTCTAGACACATACACATGATTTCAACAAAGAACTCAGTGGTACATATCTATCACTCGCCCCCTCGATCTATAGATCGATCGATCTATCCGTCCATCTTTATGCATCTGCATATATGTATATGTATACGCAAACATATACGTCATGTATATAATGTGTACATAGTGGAATGGGGTAGACTAGAATAGATCGGAATACAATAGGACTGACTGACTTAAAACGAAAACCATTTAAGACAGTGTCTTATGACATGAAACAGTATATATAAGACGAGATAATAATGAAACGCATGTAGTACGACAGAGTAGTACGACAAAGCACGTACATTAATGTGTACACAAGTGTTATGTATGTATATATATATATATCCATATATATATATGTATATAGACATACACACACATACTCAAGAATATTTAGGCACATGGGTGCTTATGTACGTGTCTCTATTCCCTCAATACTGCTAGATAAGATACTGTCGCTATGCAACATATATATATATACATACATGTATATGTACACATGGATGCATGCATGCATGCATGGATGGATGCACTTATGTGCATGTGCATGTGTGCGTGTGTGTGTGTGTGTACTGGCACGCTGCATGCTTTTTCAGCGAGGCACTACAGGCGATCTGGATACGGCTTCTAACTGTCCGAAACACATTAAGGGTCCGAGTCGTGGCTTTCGGGGCTTAAGGGCTGGGAGGGAGTATTGTTTCAGGTTTGCAAGGGTCTTGACATGAAGACTTGAAGGCCTTTGAGGAAATCGTACTCGATACCGATGCCCCGGTGAGGTCTGTACAGCCCATTGATTGTTGTAGTGCACACGAACTTCGTGCCATCGCAGAGGTACTGGCAAGCTTTGTCAAAATTCGCTTCGAAGTGATGCCCAAGTACCTCGGAGTTCACTTGGAAAGAGTCGTCTACTCCCGGGCAAACACCGGGAAGATGGATCAACGCATTCAACAAAGAAGTCCCGCACTTCGGTATGTGTATCCACTTCAGCGGCTGCGCAGCCAGCAGTGTCGGGGTCCCCGGAGTCTCTGCGGCTCTTCGAGTGCCTTTGCCGAAGTTGCTCAGGTTGCCACCCGAGTTCAAACGGCTTCGATTCCCAGTCCCAGAGATGCCAGATCTCTGGCCGAGCTCATCCACAGTCACCAGCTGCTTCGCAGTTCTTTTAAACCTCGGATCGGAACTTTCGGGTCGCAAGCTTGGCGCATCGGGCTGCGCTAGGACCCAAGACAGAAACCAAAAAAGTCTGCAAGGGCTTCAGAGTCCGGGAGCATTGCAGCAGCCAAGGTCAAGAAGCTGAAGAATATGAGAGTCCTGCCCTTCATCGTCATGGTATTTCGACTGGTCCAGGCACATGCAAGAAACTGGGGGGTGTTCAGTCTCGAAAAAAAGGACTTTCCAGGCTCACAAGCCAGAAAGCTGAGGCAGCAAAGGCTAAACATGGAGTCCGCTGGGGTTTAGGGGTTTCCCTGTAGCCGAAAAGACCTACCTTTTTTGGGCTCCTTGCCATGTTTTCTATATGTGGTTCCTTAAAGAGGTACGTCTTGTTGGGCCAGAGGTAGGGTTTAGGAACCTAGAAGCCCCGGCGCCCGAAATTCTCGAAGCCCAAACCCCCAGAGCGTGAACCACAGCGACTTATAGGCACAAAACCGAAGCCCAACGAGTCGAACCTCCAAGACCCACAAGACCTCTGCCCGAATCCCTCCAGGGGCGCAATCGGCCATGCCAGCTAATGCCAGCAAACCAAATCCTCAAACACTGATGCCCAAACTCCGGATGCATCAAACACTCAGCTTCATTGCAGGGCCTGCAGCCTACAACTCGCGAAGCCTACACTCCACGTCCCATATGGCCTGAAACCGACGAGGCAGAAAGAACGAAGTTGAAAAGCGCAGAAAGACGTGACTAAACTCATCGAAAATCGAGGACGAAACCTTGGTGCTCCAGCCCAAACTCCACAACCCCTCCTTGGCGAAACCAGGCCCCAATGGGGCGGGAAGCTCCAGCTCGTGCACTGCCTTTGAGTGTCTCGTTGTGGAGCTGCTGGTTTAACGGTTTCGCGTTTATAGGGTTTAGGCGGTTTAGGGTTTGGTCTAGGGTTTTGCACTCGTGTTGCCTTCAAATTGTCAAAGAACCGAATCCGAAATCGCCACATCGCAAGAATTGACTGCTCCACTACACCATAGACGGCCACCATCATCGTCTGCAGCACATCAGCATCGCAACAGCAACAGCAGCAGCAGCAGCAGCAGCAGCAGCAGCAGCGGATGCCACAATGCAGCGGCGGGAGCACTGTCACGACCGTCATGATCGACATCATTGCCAGCATGATCATCTACGACACCTGGATAAGTCATAACCATCGCCATAAGCAACAGCATCCGATAACAAGCTTTTTTGTTCTTGGCGACCCTCGACGCGATAGTTTTGACATCTGTGCCTGGAGTGCAAGATGATCAAAGATTACAGAACACTGGAATCGTGAAGAGCAGTGAAACGACTTTCCTGGAATATGCTAACATAAGCCATCTGTAATTATTGCACAATGCTGACAACGATCACCTTCTCATGATGATGAAGCACTATGCTTGCACAGAATTTCTTGGGCATGCGGAAGCTGCCGCATTCCCAGTTCCTCGTGGGCAGGGCTCTCTCGCATCATGAACCATGTTCATTCCAACCATTCTGATAGCAGCATTCATCATTGCACCTCCCGCAGAGATTGCCAACAACACCCTCTACTGATGAAGACCTGAGACTACTACCACACGCACTGAAGTCACTAAAGCCGAATATGAAAAGGCCATCATATGTTGACTAGGGATTCGGGGCATATGATGTACGAGTAGTAGTACTAACTGTAGTATTCAGCCGCAACAAAAAGATGCTGTTCCAATACTTCCAGGCCCTAGATTACACCCAAAAGCTGAACCGCCCCGGCCTCGGCGCCCACCTCTTTCCGGAGACGGGTGGCGAAGCCCCGGCAGTCAGGCGCTAATAGGTCGTCAGCTGCATATGCCTTGTGTTTGGACAACATGGAAAGCTTGCAGCCGGGATATCGGAATCATGTCTGAAGCAGAGTCGAGGACTGTGAAGTCAACAAAGGCTTTGGTTCAGGGTTCGCTCTGCCCCTACGAGCCCGCAACCCTTAACTCGTAACTCCAACCCCACACCTCAAATCCCAAACCCTAAGCCCAAAAACTTACAAACTCTAGAGGCCTTAGAGCTTAGCCCCGGCCCCCTCCATCCCACTGAAACTGCTCCTCTTTAACTCAACCTGACAACCCCAGAAACCTAGAACCCTAACACTTGCAACCCTTCAGCTTAAGAAGCCCTAAACCCAGGAATTTTCCAAACCGCCCTAGAACCCCACCCTAAACCCAAAACCCTAAACCCTAAGCTCAAAACCCAAAACCCTAAGCCCAAAACCCCCAACAAACTTCACCAGGTGGCCAGGAAAGTGCGAGGCATCGGCCGTAGCGACTCAGCAAGGAGAGGCGAGGCTTCCCGGGCCTCGACTTCAGCCATTTTTCATTATCCGGCTATAATTACTATTACTCTTATTATTATTATTTGATGATGATGACTATTTTTTTTATCATAGTTATAGTAAAAAATCTGATATTGTTGTTATTATGACTACTGCCATGAATGTATACTTGCCAGGTTGTCATTATTATTACTATTTTTAAGCCCCCGTAATCTATCCCACCCGGCCAGCCAAGTCGCACTGCAGGGGTTCATCCGCGCTGAAGAACAATTAAACAGAGGGCAACGTCCCAGCCATTTGTTTTAGCGCTTATAGAGCAGAGGAAGCCTCAAAGAGGGAGGTGGAGCTTTGAAAGGTTAATGAAGTTAATATAGGGGCCTAAATAACTACCAAGAATCATTTCGTGGGCTACTTCTACCCATAGGCCCCCTAAGCAGTTCCTTGTTGTCGTTTATATTTAGAATCCTATAAGGCATCCCACAAAGGGAACTACTTAGGGGCCCATGGGTAATTCGTATTTACCGGGCGGGTCGAAGGCAAAGGGACTGGGAGGTCCAGCGTGCTTTGATGACATCACCCCTGCCCTTGAGGGCCTCAGCTTGGGGATCCCTATCATAATCCCTCAGGGTCCATGTACCCAAACAGTATAAACATTGGCCTTAATGTAGTCCCTAGTCCCTATATAGGTACTTTAGGGCCAATGTATTTACTATTTGGGTACATGGACCCTTAGGGAATATATCATAGCCCCATAGGGTTTCAGCACTCACTCTCGGACGAACCTAGGCCCCCATAGGGTTTAGGGTTTAGGGTGAAGGAGCCACTGTTCAGGGAGTTTTTTTGTACATCATGCGGCCTACATTGTACTGCTTTCAATTTTAACTCAAACGGAAATTTCATTAGATGTAGAGAAGGGTTGTCTCCCTCCCTGCCCAGACGTAGCGCAAGCATGCTGCCCAAGATGTAGGTATCGTCTGTGGGGTTCTTGGGATTTCGGCAAGTCGGACCCCGACTCCTGAGGTTTTCGGATTATTTCGGCGGGCTTGTACCATGGAGCGCATGTTGAGAGAGAGAGAGACGCGGGGGTAGGCTGCTTGGATCCAGTGGCCTCATGCTTAAGATCTGAGAGCGGCGGGCGCCTCGAAACAAGAGCGGGTTATGGCAGTCAAGCTGCCTTCATCCAGTCTAAGACTTTGGGCTCGTCGTCGTCCTCCTCCTCTTCCTCCTGCGCATGCCGATCAGAGCAGCCACGAACATGAAACAGGGTGACCTTCTCAACGGGAGGTCATTCAGCACAAGCCTTCCGAGAATCAGCAAATGTCTAATGTTGCAGATTGCCAGGGCACCTGTGTGAAACTGCCAGCTACGAGCACATAACGGCAGCAACAACACGATATTCTTGATACTTGATAGAGCTAGTATTGATCTTGAGTTCGCAAAGGTTGAATTCTCAAAATCTAGTGCTGCATACATACTATTTGGGAATTGTAGCAGATTGATTGAACATGACTGAACTCTCCACCCAAAATGCAATAATATCTCAGCAATCAAGGATACGTGGAGCAACGATTGCTGCAGGTACTGAGGGGTGGAAATGCTCATTCATGCATATGAATGCACTTAAGCACACATGCGTTGGAAAGAACCCTAAGCCCTGAACTAAACCCTAAACCCTACCACACACTACTGCATCCTTCTCCAAGGAGCTCACGTTTCGACCATGACAAAACAGTACATGCTGATTGCAGCACACTCATAGACCCAGAACGTTTGCGTCCTCAACAACCGTCAAACCATGAATTGAATCTAAAACTCTAAAGACTCTAAAAATCCTTAAAAAGAAAACGGGTCCCGCAGCATTTTCTGGGCTCGATACCTGCCTATAAGCTCTTGAAGCAACTCAGCATCCAACCCTAAACCCCAAACCCTTAGTAGTAGCAGCATTGGGAGAGTCTCCTCGTCTTCTGGGACGTCGATCTTCGGCCCGTAGACCTGTCAAGATTTAAAAAAAAAAGGGTTCGGGGTTTCTACAATGACAGGGGTTTAGGGTTTTTAGGGTTTAGGCTTGAAGGTTCCAGGGTTTAGGGTCTTAGGGTTCAAGGTTTGGGGTTTTAGATTAGAACACAAACGCCACCTATCTCCAGAAGCCGTGGGCCCCAAATCTGCAAACTCCTGAAACCCCGATGAACCCCCAAAAACCCTCAAACCCCGAACATCCCCACCCCCCCGAATTAGAACCCCTTATGCTTTCAACCCCTGGACCGCTGATTATGCTCAGCCGTTTCGCCCCTAGCAATTTCGACCCCTGCACCTCGCTAGCGAAAGCAAACTCCTCCTGCATCGCCAGATGCTGATCATTGGTCTCCTGTCTCTAGAGGTCAGAGTTTTACGGTTTCAGGATTTACGGTCTCACTTCGTCCTAGGCTAGCTTTTTTTTTCGGGCCTCCAGCCCTAAGAAACCTCCACCCGGAAATGCTCCTGCCATGACCACGCCAAGTGCAGTGATCGCTGCCAATGACAACGAGAGATAACGAGACACATTTGTCACCAGCACCAGCACCAGCAGCACCAGCACCAGCACCAGCACCAGCACCAGCACCAGCACCGGCACCGGCACCGGCACCAGCACCAGCACCACCACCCACAACAATTGTGGGCACAGGGGAACAGCAGCTGCAGTAGCAGAACCCATGGTTTTGTTGGTCAGAGCGGTGTTGATCGGTAAGGTACGGTGGTAGACTTAGTAGATGTAAAGGAGGCGGCACAAGTAATCGTTGTGGTTGTGGTCGCCGTCCCGTTCGTGGTCGTTGCAGTGACAGTGGCCATGGCAGTCGGAAGCGTCGGCTCTTCACCATGGTAGCTCTGGTAATATCGGGGCCATAATAATAAGCATAATTAGGGTTTTTGGGCCCACTATACTACAATTATAGCTAGATGATAATGCATCTCTGGCGTATTCTTGGTGTTCGCATTCGCAGTGGCTGCCGCAGCAGTCGCCGTAAGAGCAGTTGTGCAGCAGCAGCAGCAGCAGCAAAGCAGTCTGTGGTAGCTGTTAGTGCTTGTCCACTCAGGTCAGGACTCCGTTGCTGAGAAAGTTTATCGTTTTCTTCTCGGTCATTGGTCAATAGCATGGGGAAGCTCGGATGGGTTTTTTGTTGCTCGGGGTTCGGCAGGGCTTGCGAAAGTCTGGGTTTGTCCCTTGCAGAATATGTTCCCTAATCTAATCGAACTTCTCGAATCAGGCAGGGCTGGCTCGTAATTCGTCAGATGCAACAACTTGCTTATGGCTTGGGGTTCGTCTTAGAAGCTACAGCCCCAGCACAAATGGGCCCTGTCGGCTCCTCAAAGCTAAGCATAGCTTGGCTCGTCGGCCTTTCGCACCAGGGCACTGTGAAAAAAGCCCTGAACCCCAGCAGATGCGTTCCTTGCTGAGTGCCGGCTTAAGATGTATTTGGCAAGCTTGCTTCTGACTCTCTCTCATGCAGTCAACGGAAACCAAGCAAGTTCAACGTCCACCACCGGCCTCACGTCTAGCCATGGGTAGAAGAGAACCTGCCGAGAGGTCGTCTAGCTTGAGCAGAAAGCAAAATCCCAACTCCAAGTCCTCTGTGGTTCTTAGCAGAAGAGTAAGACTGCAACTCTGCATTGCTCAGAAGGTGCACCGCTCCCGCCCCACCTGCAAAGCTATTCTGGGTCCGTCCACCGCGGCCCGCAGGGCACACGCCTCAGGCACAACAGGATTCGAAGTTCGGACTCATCTCTGCCATGAAACCTGCACTGCATCTCTTTCCGCCCGGTAGCCGCAGCTAGTCCTCCTCCAGCTGCGTCGCCCGCAACTGCCAAAAGGGGAGGCGAGTAGCCGAGGCCACCTCATGATTGCGGCTTCTCATGACACACCCACTAACCACAACCATATACCTAAACCCTAAACCCTAAACCCTAAATCCCTAATCCCTAAACCCTAAGCCGCCATCAAAGGCCCTCTCCTTCGGCGACCCAGCAGACAGCTGCGAAGGAGTCCTGGAAGGCTCCCGGAAACCGAACTTCTGGAGGCTGCCGGTACGCCACCGAAACCACCTCGGCCCATCGCGGATGTATCTGCAACCGGGACACCGTTAAGACTTGGCCAGATTCTGCAGGACCGTCTTAACTCTTTCGGTCTCCATGCCCTAAGCCCGATGGCCAAAACTTACAGACCAAACCCATCCAAACCCCTACACCCTGAGACCTTGAACCCCTGCACCCGAAACTTGCGAATTCCTAGGCGATAATCTCCCCAATCGTTCCCGTGGAAGCGGTGAACCGAGGCCTCCCCTGAAATGCCCGTAAGCTTGCCGTTGTCTGTTTTCGTGGCAGAATCAACCCCCAAACTCTGTAAGAATCTCGGGCGATGGGGTTTGCTCAAAATATCGAGTTGAGTTGCGCTATCCAAGACACTGGTAGATGAGGTCAGACATGAAAGTTTCACAAACAAACTTATGGCTAAGTGGGATTATGGATGTTGCAGTCGATGGTGCTTGAGACTAGTTTTCTCTACGCATTCTGCATCAATGCGTTTGCGTGTGGAGTGTCCGTTTGCGCAGTCGTGGCTGTGTGTAGGAGACGGGTAGATGCACCTGAAGAACAGAATATCTAGCCTCCACTGCACACGGAAAAACGCTGAAGCACTAATTAGTCCAAGCTGCCGAAGCCCGGGACAGAACCGCCAGAGATTCGCACATCCAAGCGTGTGTATCCAGATCCCCAGCTACGTAGCTCTCTCCGTGGAAGAACACCTCAGGGTTTGGTCAGGGCTTTGGATTAGTAGAGGGTTGCTCGGTCTAGGGCAGGGTGTAGATGTTTTAGAGGGGCACTGCACTAATGGCTGAGTGGTTCTTATACGGTATGCGGCTCAAGAAGACCCGGCTTGACCTTAGGTCTTAGGGAACATCTGTGTCCAAACGACATTTAGGGTTCTAGGGTTTTAGAATTTACCGGATTTAAAGGGTTTATCAGCACCTTCGACTGCCTTCCCAAAAGCCGTCGTTATTCACGCAGAGCAACCGATGCGTCTTGCACCAAACCCAGAAAGCCCGAAGACCCTCTCTTATGCCCCTTTTTCCACAGGCTTGAACTGAAATGCCCTAAGCCCTATAAACCCTAAACCCTCAATGGTCGGACAGGGCACGATCACTGGTGGCTCGCTGAGCCCCTGGGGCATGAAACGGCGCAGGGCCAGCGCAACTTCCTCTGTGCCCTCCTCCCCGTCCTCCCCTCCCTCGCCGGTCCTTCGGAACTGCAGTCGTTGGGTCTTTGGGGCAGAAATAAGCTGCTTTGGTTTAGGGGTTGAGGGTGCTCGAGGTTTTGGATGCTTATGTTGCCAGACCTTGCAAAAATCCCGAGTTGACGAATATACCAAAAGCCATGTTCGGGATCCAACTATAAAGAAAGGTAGATTCCTTAAGCACGGGGATGTTGGAAGGTCTTGCTTAGCCAAATGCACAGCGCAGCACCGGATTGTGCTGGGCTCTGCTGGCAAGCTTGGCGGGGAGGGGGCGTAACAATGCCGAATCAGATACTGTAATATACTAGAAGCTACCATAATAAGCGATAATAAACCACAGAAGATACTTTGATATAATAGCATATATAACAGAAAACAATGGACACTGGACCTTAGGATCCTTCATGACTGTAGACTCACGGCTCTCAGAAAGATGCCAGCGACTATCCGGCTACGAATAGCATAGGGGCCTAAATACATGAGTTTAGAGTTTAGGGTCCAGGGTTAAGGTTTTGGTTTAGGGTGTAGGATTTAAGGTGAAAAAATACCAATACTATTTTGGGGCAACTTCCGGAGCCAGCGGCTGCATCCCAATTTCTTCGGGCTCAATACAGAACTCTGACCATAATTGAAGCACGCAGCCACCCTGGCCTGTATACACCAGAAAACCCCGGCCGAGAAAGGCTTCTGGCTCGATGTGTCTTGGAAACATAATGAGACAAGACCTGACAGCTGCTTCGGGAAACATAACGACACAAAATGAGCTACTGGTAGCAGGGTCAAAACTTACCGTAGTGAGTCAGAATGGGACTATGGCTGAGAGCCCCTGGATGTTGTGGACAAGCTTCGCCGGCAGGATCATCTGCCTCATCGATGGTGAGGACAAGATACAAACATAAATGCGTAAGTCTAGGTACCGTCCAAGGGGACTGCAAATAATGAGTATGCATGTTCGTTGACCCTGAAATGAAAATCTTACAGCGGTAGATATGTATCTCGCGAACCTGGTGATGTAAAAACACAGGACAGGTACGCATGTACGCGGTGAATATGCCTTCCACTGCTTGACTTCGAATCGCGACCGTGAGATGCCCGCACAGTATGTCTTCAACTGTATGTACACATGTTGGAGCGCAGGACTTCGGATGCAGTCCGACTCGTAGCTCCTGCATGCTAATATACGGACCTTAATAATTAGAATAGGGTATTGGAATATATTATAAGTTATAGGGAAAGATGTTGGCAGTTCTCCAAGCCCTACATTAGTCTTGCTTAAGCGCTTGGCGGCTCAAGGCTGAATGTTGTTTAGGTTTGTCGGGCTATCCGGGTGCGGACTTCGGGGGCCACTGGGCTCAAGTGTTTTAGGGTTGTGGGCCCTCTGCTATTGACGGTTCAGGGTGCCTGCAATGATGTGATCGATTCGCAGAAGGAGGACCATCCCAAGCCCCGATCCCTACACTTTGGCCGTCTTGCTTCCTCTTGCTTCCGAAGACCCTACTTGCACACTCTCGGTGACTTGACTGCAGCACAGATGCAGGTCGTCCACTTTGACGCGCTGCCTCTCAAGGAATTTAAAAGGACGTTTTCAAGCACCATGTCATGGGGATATCCAACTTGGTACAAGGTTAACTGCTGGTTTCACCTAAACAAGCACCAGCTAAAATTCAGGCACTGCAAGTGGAACTTTGCCTTTCCCCTCAACGCCCAGCACCGAAAGGGCCTAGAGACGGGCGAGCTCGGCGTGATGTTGCTCAAAGCAGCCTCCCGGAAATCCTGCCACAAGGCCAAGACTAACATCTCTCGACACGGGCATCGATGCCCTGCTTGCTGCAAAGGGTTTCTGCTCCATGACATCTAGGTTTGCTTTGTGAAGCAAACCACGCAGATGCGAGTCGATGATGGCAATACCAGTTCGAACAGATGTGGAGAAACCCCACGGAGTCCTTGCGTACGTTCGCGACCTGACCACAAGCCAAGACAGTCTCGATTCAAAGCAGAAAGTTAAGGGCCTTGGGCTCAGCGTTGCAACGCGGTATGAGCGCACACAAGTGAACAAGCACAGCAGTGGCACACGTGTCCAATCTTCTATATATTCAGCTATCCCGGAGCAGCATCTGCGAGGCGTCAGCGAAAGCTCCACGGTAAACATTGGCATTGGAAATGTCGTCCCATTTCTGGCACATTCGTATTCCATGCTAGAGTACCTTTGAAATTCAATTGTGTGAAGCCCGCAAATCCACTCGCGAAATCAATGACTAATCCCTGGATGTTCCGTTGGGCCGCAGATGCCCAGAACAAAAAGCAGAACCTCAGGACCAGAATCCAAGCCTAGACCTAGCGGCGTTGAACATTAACGTACAATAGCCTGAGTGACCCCCTAACGAAAAACGAATCGTGCTGTTACCCTCACGGTGTCCCAAAACCCCATGACCCTGATATCCTCATAACCCTCAAACGAGCACTGAAACTCCACGTTATCATCACCAGGCTGCCCTCTCTGCCAGGGGCATCCGGCTCAGCTGCAGTCGCCTCAGCGCCTGTCGCGCGATTGAGCCGCCCGCCTCCGGATTGCATTTTCCGGGTTGCTACGACGGTTTAGGGTTTAGGGTTTTAGGGTTTACGGTGTTTTTAGCACTCGCACTCGACGAGGTCAGGCGAGGTTTAGAGCAACGACGAAAACCACCAAGACTCATCGAGTCTAGACTACATCCGTCGCAATTGGGGACTCCCTGTTTCAGAGTCGCACCACAGTGCACCAAAATCCGACATTTTACTGTCCAGGTTTATTTGTTTCAAGCCCTAACAGCGGTCACAGCGTCAGCTTGTCATGTGGTAGACAACATGTAGACAACATGCAACTCGCAGTCTTGCTCACTCAGCTGTTCACGCATGTCCGCATGCTTCCATCTTCTATTCCGGTTGTGGCAATACAGGTACAGAGACAGGTTGAATCGAGGGCGACACGCTGTTCAGTCAGAGGAGCTGGCTTCAGACACTGTTACATGTACTCAAGCTCGCACCAGTCTACCCCACATTGTGGCTGGGGCGCCAATATAGTTCCTACATATGGTAGGTTCTTTATGCCAATGAGGTCTAAACGGTAGACTGACTGATCACCCCTCATCCTACGAAACCCCTCACAGAACCCCTGTAAACCCACACAGACCCCATAGCACCCCAGAAATTCCTTAGGAATCCTAGAGGAGCCGCAACTGTTGCAAGCACCTTTTCCCTTCCCCAACCCTAAACCCAGCTGAAACCCAGGAAAAAATGCTTCAGGATTCAGATATAAAGAAACGTGAGGGTGTACGCTCTGGCCTCAAGCTGACGAAGGATGCGGTCAGTTTTCCGCTTGGCCTTCGGAGGCTTTCAACCGAACAAGATTTGAAGTTTTTTTGGGGTGAGGGCTCCAGACCCCAAGTGATTCTCGGCACTACAGATGAGTTTTTTGGCCGTTTTGGCTTGGATTTAGGCTTGGGTTTTCGGGTTTGAAGCCTTGGGGATCGGCAAGACTCACAGCTTGTGAGTATTCCGGGCGATGCGGATCTCCTCTCAAAGATCTTTCATGGTCGTGTTCGGCAGCAGGTCGGTATGCAGGACGCACGGTAAGCGTGAGGCGGCTTGTCGTTTCGGAGTTCAGAGCCCTTGGGGTGAGGGCAAGGCGGTTAGACCCTTCTGACTGAATTTCTGGAAACCTACCGAGGCCGGGCCGGGGCCGGGCCTGTGGAAAGTTTTAATTTGCAGAACAAGCATTTAGACATAACACGAAAAGAAAACATGTATGTATGTATATATATATATGTATGTATATGTGTATATCTATATATATGTGTGTGTGTGTATAAATATAATATATATATATTATATTATATATATATATGCACACCCGAATCACAATACTGGCAGCGCAACAAAGGCAGCATTGATACGAACATACACAAATTCACGACCAATGACATAAGCAACAACACTGCCAATGCTCATCATCATTATCATTTTGTTGAAGCAGGGCCCTACAGCTACATCATAGTCATAACTGAGTCATAACCACCTCACAAAAAATGAAGGAACCGTACACTCCCGCCTTCTGGCTGGCCTTATTCGATGCTTGGACGGCTTCTAGTTCGGCCTGCGCTTCCTTCATTCCTTGGCTCTTTCCGAAAATCTAACTCGAACACAGAAGGTGGGGGGGCTAATCTACGGCTGAGACTATTACTGAGTAATAAGTATAACAATGCTTACAATATGGATATAGCAATAATATTCGCAACAAAAGTGAATGTTGAAGCTTTAGTTCGGCTCTAAAACTGAAGAAGAGTAGGGATCGGTTCGGATGACAGTTTAGGCCTTAGCACTTGCACTTTCAGGAGTCGAGGCTGGACAACTAGAAGCAAACATTTTAGATCCACTTTCTAAAAGGGCTTAGGGTTTAGGGTTTACTAAAAGAAAAACACGGCTTCGGGCTTCGGGCTTGGAAAGGCAGGAACTGTGAAATGAAGATCCTTAATCAAAAACCTTGGCATTTTATGTCTACTGCAGTGTCCAAAACGATGGGCTTCGAGTTTTGCATGGGTTGGACGACTGCTCAGCCGGGCCACGACTACAACGGAAGCAGCGCATGAGCTTCACTCCGCTGGGCACCTAACCTTAAACACCTCACCCCCTTCCACCTGAACAGTGCCTACCCTCGACCACCAAAAACCTCCAGGTTCCGCTTTGCCAAGGCTCGTTTCTCAACCTCTTCCTTCTCATCGAGAAGAGCCGTGATCTCCTAGCAAAAATCAGGGTTTGCCTGTAGCCGAAAAAAACCTACCTTTTTAGGTTTCTTTATTCTATATATATATATATAGATAGAGAGAGAGAGAGAGAGAGAGAGAGAGATAGATAGATAGATAGATAGATAGAGTCCCTTAAAAAGGTAGGTCTTTTGGGCCACAGGTAGGGTTTAGGGTTTTGGGCCTAGGGGGGCTCATCTCGAAGGGGGCGGAGGGGCTGGGATGTACGCGAGGGGAGGGTGTGGTGCTCTGCAGCCTGTCAGCGTTTAGGCTTCAGAGTTTAGGGTTTATGGTTTTAGGTTTAGATTTTAGGGTTTACGGCTTTTAGGTTTAGGGTTTAGGGTTTTAGGTTTAGGGTTTAGGGCTTAGGGTTTTTAGGTTTCGGGTTTACGGTTTTAGGTTCTCTAGGGATTTTTGGGGAAGGTCGAGCTCGGGCGGATCGGTTGGAAGGTGAAAGCCGGCGGCTAACGCAAACCATGCAAGACCGCATCTGGGGCTTTCCGACATTAGGGGACCCTAATATAGTACCCTAAATAGTAGGATCCTTATTCTGAGGACCCCAAAATTAAGGTACCCCCCTGTTTTCGGAAACTCCCATCTAGAACCACCACCGGGCACATGGTATGCCACATGGCTAGAGGCAGAAACCTTCCGATGAGATGAAGCTGCTTCAAACAAGTTGCTGTCATTCGGATGTTGTGATAACCCTCTGTGATAGAGGGCTTGGGCGAGGAAGCTACTGTATAGCGGACTCGAGCCGCGCATTGACCGCTTGCAATGCGCATGGAATTGGGGTTTAGGGTTTCTTAAGGTTCTGAATCACAGCATTTCAGGCTGAGTCCTTGCGTTTAGGAAGTTTAGGCCTTCGAGTTGGGTTTGAGGGGGCCAAGCTTGGGAAGCCGCCTTCTCCACAACATCGCGCTTGGCTTTGATGTCTTCGAAAGTGTTGGTCATCTCATCGTAGTAGCCTTGTTTGCTAGGCACTCTAGAAGCCCCTTAGTACAAGGACTCCACTTTTTCCTTGTGTTTCGTTAGCAGTTAAGATTAGAAGAGAACTGAAAGAGAAGCAACAGACTAAACACTATACTAGGCAACCTTAGTTGACGAAATTACTGGCAGTTATGCTAATAGCGTGGCCCCGGATTCTCTACCTCGTTTGTACTGGCAAGCTGGAGTGAAAACAGTCTACTCACAAGACCCTTGTACACCGCTGAGGTCGTGCTCGTGTTCTTTATCGGGTATCGTCTGCCCGTCTGGGGTCGTTGTTCTAGAGTGGCATTTTGCTTGACAGCATGATATCAATCCGAAACCCACAACCCAAATCCCTATACACCCCTAAACCCTAAAGCCTTAAAGCCTGAAAAGCTTTAAACCCTAAAACCCCCAAAGCCATGAACCCAACTTCTCAACTGCAGGCTCACCTGGGCTTTTATGTCGCGCAGGCTAGAGCTCCAAGCTTGCCACCTATAGGGGGCCCCCATCCCTGGCATCCTTTAAGGGTTCCTTTAACGGGTTCTATAAGGGATCGATTAGAAGGGTTCTATAATTTAAGGGCCCGAGTAATTTAGACTAGGGGGTTTGGGGCGTCTAAAAATTTTATACGGAAATCAGAACAAGGAATATCTAAACAGTATTGGTACCTTTCTGGCCCCCTATGTTACACTTCTTGCAGTTGTGTGCTTTGCTGGGCTTGAAGGTAAACTTCCGCTCTCCAAGAGCACAACTTGCTTGCTACCCGCTTTTGGTTAGGGTTTGAGCTGCCCTTGCGGTGGAATAGAGAGTGCTAAACCGTACTGCCGTACAAATATCAAGGCCTTCTTCCCTGAGCAGTCCTGACATGACAATACAAAACAAACCGTATTAGATGAGATATTCTTATGGTCTGCGACTCAGGGAACACCGACTTAACAAACAACATCTGCCTACTGGGATTCCGTTTGAAGCTCCGGGCCATCCAAAGCACCCAGCGTCAATTCATGAATCCTACCGGGTTTAGGCTTTAGAATCCTACCTAGAGGGTCTAAGGTTGTGGGAGACAAGGTAAAAACCCAAAAACCTGCACACCATAAGAAATGACCTCGTGGAGGTTTCGTCAAGCGGCCTTTCCGTGCCAGCACGTCCATAACCTGAGAGGCTTTCTGGGATCCTGCTGAGCTTTGGGCCATAAACCGCAGAATGTGCAGAACCTCTGAAGGTTTTGTTATGCCCTCTGAAGGTTTGGAGTTTGGGGTTCTGGGTTTGGGTTCGGGGTTTAGGGTCCCATGCTCTAGCGGTTTAGCGTTGAGGGTTTAGGGAGCAGCTCATAATCACGTGCGAAGTATGTTTATCGTGGTAGCACTGTGGTGAAAGCACACCTGGATGAAAACTGTGTTGACACGACAAGTATTGCGACAGTTACTACAGATACTTTTGCTATAGGATATACAAGAGGATCTCGTTGTAACTGAACACAGACATCCTTACAGCTGCTAAGTTGTAAGACGTTGGCAAGAATCATGTGGGCAGTTGGCGCTGCGAGAAAAAGCACAGGAGGAAAAGCACAGTGGCAAAGCCACGGCTATACTAAAGAGAAGGCAGGCAACTCGAGTAAGAACGGCTGCAAGGACACGATTGCAACTAAAATCTGGCTCGAAAATCCGATGCCTTCAGGTCTGAGGAAGTAAAGAAGATCTCGCAAAAAGCCAAGCAACCTCCCTATGCCTCGGCTGCTTCGGCATGGCTCCAGAGGCTGTATGTCCAACTTTGGGACGTTTCGTGCGACCCGGCTGAGAGGTGGGGCACGGGCTGCAGCCGCTGCGGGATGCAACATCATGCAACCTTGTTGGGTTTGGGATTGATATAGGATCTCAGGATCTACTCCCCACTTCAGGCCGCATGCGCTCAACCCCAAACCCCCGACATACAATAACCCCCAGACCTAAAATCTGAGGAGGAGCTCTTGCTCGCTCTTATGTTTGATACTAGTGGGGCTGCTTCAAGGCTGAGAGGTTGGGGTCTCGACAGATTCTATATGCCGGAACGGAACATACTGGCCCGTGCACAAGCACCGGATCCAGAGTTTGAAGGCGACTAAGGTGAAAAGCTTCGCACCTGCACCTGCCGTTGAGGCAAAAAGCAATATTGCACTCCCGTAGCCCAGCTAGTACTTTGGATAGCCACCTCGACTCCAAGCTGCTCAAGCTGCATGGAGAAAGCCTTAACTTGGCCGTGGTTAGCCTTTGCCCTACAGAAAGCAAAGCTCGACTTTCTGCGCTGGCATGTTCGATTCCAGGCATAGACAGTCAAGCCATTACCCTGTTTGGGATACGTACTAGAGCATCATACATACATACATACATACATACATACAAATAAATAAATATATACAGATACATGCGTATCCACATACATCCATACATTCATGCATACGCACAGACATACATTACCACGTGCTATATTTTGAAAACATCTCACTGGCACGAGGTAGCCCCGGTTCCCACAACTATCATACAACCGGCGGGGGGGACTTCGCCTCACAGTTCCCTTGCTGAGGGATAGGATCTGCACCTGACCGTGAAGTTCGAGCGATGGGCAAGCTTATTCTTGGGGGGGGGGGGAGGGGTTTGCAAGAGGCATGCTATTACTTCTCGGCGGACTTCGCGCCAGAGCCAGCACTTATTAGTTAGCCACCTGTCTCCACACAGTCTGTATACAGTTGGGTGCCGGGTATTACTGCTCACTTATAATCCTTATACAGTCTACACTCCCACCAGATCCCACCAGAGCGAAGCTAGCGCAAGCAGACATACGCCCATATCCATACTCATCCACGATTTTAGGATCTTGCCCCTGGTGCCTCCCCAAAAGTACATGCCCTCACTTCTGAACCCCTCAAGAAAAAGTGATCACACGCCCCACAACAGCGCTAAAGGCTTGCCAAAGCACAATGAGCCCATGCGGAGCTGTTTCCGTCATGGCAGCACTCTGCACGTAAAGGCTTCGGATGCAGGCTTTAGGGGCCTCAACCCCTCAAGTAAGAGCTGTGTAGTCCTACTGCTGCTCTTGATGCATCCACGAAAGCAGCTAGGAGGACAGCAGGCCTACCATACCCACGTTCTCTCTTGAAGGAAGGAAAGGCTGCGGTTGTACCAGTGTTCGGGAGTACAGAGTGGACGCTGGCTTTTGCGGTGGTGATGAGTGCCCATGCAATTCAAGGGTTGTCTGCATGGTTGTAACTGGGCCTCTGCTGCTGCCGACTCATGTATGATGTGTTGCGCCTTTGTGCTTCAAAAAGAGGCGGATGCTTCAATGAGGCAACGATACTGTAGCGGCTGCAGACGGAAAAAACACTCGCGGCAACGGAAGAGTCGAAACGGTCAATCGTTGAACGCAATACTACTGCCATAGTAGCATTAGCAGTCCCAGTAGCAGCAGTAGTAG
>CAJNJA010056141.1:0-20531 GCA_905231915.1 Symbiodinium necroappetens | reverse complement strand
GTAGTAGTAGCAGCAGTAGTAGCAATAATAATAATAATAGTAATCGCAGTAGCAGTAGCAGTAGTAGTAGTAGTAGTGGTGGTGGTAGTAATAGCAGCAGTAGTTAGCTAGCCAACCCGCTCGCTGATTGGCTAGTTAGTCAGTTCGTTACTTAGTCAACTAGCTAGTTGCAAGCAAGTAAGAAGGTAAGCAAGTAGCTAGCAGTCAGTAATTGTTAGTATTTAGCAGGTAGTGGTGGTGGTAGTAGTAGTAGTAGTAGTAGTATAGTAGCAGTAGAAGTCGTAGCAGTAGTAGTCGTAGTAGTAGCACTCGTAGCAGTAGCGGTGGCGGTCGCGCCAGCATTAGTCATCGTCGACTGCTGCTGATACCGCAACTACCAAGATAAGAGCCTGAAGGCGACGAAACCACAGGAGGTTTAAACAAGGGCAAGCGAAGAGGTGCCAACGGTTATGGCAGTAACACCGATGACCTCTTGAAACAGTGTTGAAACGTTGTTAAGAAATCATGAAGTTAGCAGCGGACAAGCTTAGCCTCTTCGCCGGACGAGCCGGAGGAATATATGGAACTAAGGGTCGCAACTCGAGAAATTCGCCTTGACATGGAGTTCGGGACTTCTGTAATTTCAGGGTGCCCTTCGACGGTTCCATGTGGGCAGTCCACTGTGCTGGGATTACATTGAGGCCTCAAACTTCGATCAGCGCACGAGTCTCCGGGTATACCCCACCTGGTAAAAGCGCCAAACCCAGTTATCTTCTCAGAGTTCTTATGCCAAAGCAGCTGAACGCACAAATCATCAGAATGCGCATCATCCGTGTCATCCTCGTCGTCGTTACCACGAGCAAGGCCATCCCCGTTTTCATCCCCAACACAATGAACTGGGTTCTGGCTCAGGAACTTAGTTTAAGTTACCATGAGAAGGGAACCATAGTAGTTATCATAGATCCTCATGAGTATGGTAACACGTAACATGCATGAACTTCCTCAACCCCCACACCCTATTGTGGTAGCTTAAGATAAACCCCGTAACACTGAACCCTAAACAAAGTGAGCGGGTCAGGGCCCGACATGTTCCCTGTCGACACTCCAGCGGGCCGATCCACAGCCTCAGAGGCTTCTATTATAATCATGCCAAAAATAGGGTTTTTGGTTTAGGGTGTTAAAATAAATTAATGGCAAACAAATAAAAATAGTACATGATAAACCGAGTAGTTAAAATCGAGTAGTAACATCCAGAAGCAAAATATCAACAGTAATAATAACCATAGCCAACAATATTAATAACAGAAACATACTGTAATGAGTGATAATAAGAACTTGAATAGCGAAAAACCATAATGCTGAATCAAAATCACGTGCCTGCAAAGCTCCTTAGGTTGTTCAAGTTGGTTGAATGTGGACAACTGGTATTGCAATGGTGATGACTATTAGGAAGGCAAGACCAATGAGACAACTAAGATTGAATTAACTTGCTATGATTCCTATGGTTTTATTCTGCCCGTATGATTTACATTTAAGAACGCCACATTATTTTTATTGGGGGGTTCTTCGATCTTCTCTGAGACTCATACCTCAGCGAAGCCAGGCGAGGCCGTTGATCAGGTTTTAGGGTCTATACGCACTTCCGGAAGTGTTGCCGACTGCACAATCTGTTGAAACTGGGGCTGCGCCAGGGGGCAGCGACAATGTCGAAGCTTTTCAAGCGATGCCATGCGGCCTGCTTTTCAGTATCCCCGTAAACCCAAAACCCGTACATCAACCTTCATAGAGCCATGGAGCCCGATAAAACTTAGCCCAGATTATAGAGTTATAAAGCCTTGCAACCCTGCTTAACTCACCCATAAACTTCATAAACCCCGAACTGGGATTCCAGGGTAGATCTGCCGCGGGCACATGACAGTCCGTGCGCAAAGACTGACCAAGAACTCTGAATAGTTGTATGGTTTGGGGTTGAAGTGGGGCATGCCACGAGCAAGCATTCCCAAACCTGAACTGTTCACGGACCCGCGCCGCAGATCTTCCTCTCATCACATCTATAAAGCTAGAGATCTGAGGTTCACGCAGCGCGTGCGGCAGCTATGATCGCCTTAGCCAGCAGGTCTCAAGACCCGTAGAGAATAGTTACACAAGCTAGAGGATCCTGTGAGAGAGCTCTTTCATAGAACAGCCTCTACAGGGACGCTTAGCTAGCCAGGGGCTCTGCAGGCTGCATGGCGGACGATCGATGACTTTGATTGATAAGAACGAGATTTCTTTGTGACCAAAGTCTGCTTCTCCGCAACTACAATTGGGTTTAGGGTTTAGTATTTCTCCCCTCTAAGCATGGCCAAGCCTGGAAATCTTGATGCTTCCCTGTCTCCACACGGCAGACTTTGCTTAGTGCAGGGGCCTGAGCAGGTAAAGGAGGTAAGGCTTTTGGCAAGTATTATACAGGACATCAACATAGTCTATAAATAGGAAATATCAGGCCGGGAAACCAGTGCTGGCATAGTGTTTTGCAAACCTCTGTATTATTGGATTAGGCTTCTTATCTTCCGGGGCAATGTCGATTCCGAAATCCACTTGGGCTTGGACTCTCAACTCGGTCTCTCTGTCGGCGAGTTCAGGCGACGACCAACCACTACTTTGCAGTCGCCAATGAAGCACTTTTTCGTTTAGGGTTCGGGGTTGGGGTTTCATGCCAAGGGCTTTTGATAACTGATGGTTTTGCAAGACGACGCACGCCCTACACCCAGGGGCACGGGCCTGTGCAAGGCTCCCGCACAGTGTGAAACACAACATGCCCAAACTCTGAATGCAACAGTCAAAAGACCACGAACACCAGATCCCGAACTCCTGAAACCTTAACTTAAATCTACACCCGAAACTCCTACGCCCTCTACTAAATCGCGACTATGCTGGCTCGAAGGATCCAAGCTCTTCTTTGCATACTCTTCGGCTTGGGGTCCCTGCCGCAATTTCGTCCACCTCGCGAGCGGGGCCTAAAACCTACAATCCCCAAATCAACCAAAGCGGCTTATTCGATGTATTCCGTGGTATGGGGAGGTTTTGGGCTGGAGGTTCAAGTCCTTACCCGAGAAGGCCTCCAACTCGCAATCCGAAGGCCGAAACGTTTACAAGACCCCGCGTTTTGATGAGGGCTCGGCAGTGTTGCTAGCTTTCTGCTTGGCTCTAGCATCGTTGACAGGTCCTTCGAGACAATGCGGCCCAAGAAAAGGCCCGATCTCATCTTAACCGAACCCTGCTGGCCATGCTCGAAGACAGAAACGGAAGCGTTCGCTGCTCGCTCGACCGACAACCGTTTGGTTGCGGAGTGATGCCTGTTGCAACACCTCAGAGGTGTTTAGCTCGGGCGATCCATGTTCAGGATTGCTTGTTTGCAGTCGCGGTCAGGGTGCCGACAAACAACACGAAGCATGCACAGCCTTCTAGGTGTCCAAAGTTTGGATCCTAACGCCCAGAGCAATGACAGAAGTGGCGCCTCCTCGGCGGCGTCTGTGGTAGAGTCTGTCTCCCGAGCGGCCTGCGCAGCACAAGCCCAGGTACTTGCGATACACTTGTTGAAGCAAAGTGTTATAAGTAACTATATATGTCGAATCATGTCTCCAAACCTTACCGTTAAAGTTGCGGTCGCAACACCGGATAAGCGCCAAATCAGTATGGTAGCAGCGCAGCCGCATCGGCCACTTGCCGCAACAGTCAGATATTTAAGAAACAGTTTCAAGCACATTGTGCGTACATGGAGCTCCATAGCTACACATAACACGCAGTGAGAAGAACCCTGAGTTACCAGCTACTACGATGCATGCAAAGGAGCAGGCAAGCAGAACCGGCATAAGCATGCTGGAATGTGGTCCCTGACTCGAAAGTCTTGACTTCAACCATTGGTTCACATCGGGTTGCTAGCAAACAAACCGAGAAGTTAACAAACTCGCAAAATTAAAGGCACTCTATCCCAAATTGATGCCAAGAACTGCCCAGATATCAAGCGAGTTCGTTTTGAAAGGATGACCTTCGGATTTATGCAGGGGGCTATGGCCCCTGACAGGTTCGGGCTTCGGTCGAAATGCCATCCCCCGGACACCGGAGATCACGAAGCCAAGAGCTCACATCCCGTGACTTAGCGGCCTTCGGAGATGGAATTTGTTTTCGGGGGCACGTTGTAGCACTTCACAAACAAGGAAGCGTGCAGGCCGGAATGTAAGTGCCCTACACCCTAATTTCCGAAACCACATCTTACGCATCGAGCCTGCGCTGCTCTTTCGCTCAAGCGTTGCACCTCGGCGCGTTGAGTCCGCGAGAGCCGGCAGATTTACAGCAGGGCTCCGAGAAGCACAAAGTGGCAGGGATCCTGTGACAGGGTTTGACCGATTGATCGGAGGCCTTCCGAAATTCAGCTTAGGATTCCTGTATGTTCGCATGCTCCTCCGGGGCAGCACATCTCATCTTATATGCGCAGCTCAAGCCTGCACACAGAACTCCAGCAGTGGTGCACAAATAGTGGGGAGAAGACTGCTGAGACAAAGAGACACCTTCGCTTTTCTTGTGACCTAACTTCAGAAGCAGGCAATACCTGGACCACCGAAGCTCTTTGGGCCTCATAGCCTCATAGCAACCGCCGTTGAAACCCCAAAAAATCACAAGACCCATTTATGTTCAGTTGCACCTAGGGGCCCTGCCCTTCCGCGAGCGCTTCAAGACCCTCTCGACTTATAGACCCATGGAAGGTGAAGGGCTGACCGGATCCAGTCCCGGTCCCTGCTTCCAGGCACCTCATGTAATCTCATCTATATATATATATATTTATATTTATATTTATATTTCTTTATAATATATATATATATATGTATATGTATATGTACATGTATGTGTATATGTATATGTACATGTACACGTACATGTATATGTATGTGTATGTGTGTATATATATATATATCCATGGATAACCCAACCCTACGTTATCCTAAGCTCAGACACGAAGGAAAACACACACACACACAGGATTGGCACACAACATAAACGGCCTGAAGAGTCTCTCTCTATATTATAATTACCGCTAATTACACCGTCGCTGAAAAAAAAGATGAACGCCAACTTTTTTAAGTTGCTCCAAGGGAAGCGCTCAATTACAAACCTTCAGCGTGCAACCCAATTTTAACATACCATACCATGGACCGTAACTTGCCTCTTGTAAGCATAGGAAACAGCACCCAACAATAAAAACTAAAAGTCTGGTCAGCAGGGTAGACTGAAGAGTACCTGCATTAGCTTCGATAAGCCCTGTCCCAGCTTCTGTTTTTGACTGTAAAGAGTTCCTGTCACTTCACGTCATTCTTGGCCACTTCGACTCCACGAGGAGGAAGCAAGAGAGATGCACCTTCGGCATGGCATAGCCTCCACTGTTGAGGAAAGACAAGACGCGGACTGCATTCCAGAGTCATCCTGCGCGAATCTCGAAGCCATTTCGCTGTTCACGAAGTTTCCACCAAGAGTTGAACTTTCCACCCGTATTGAGCCAACAATTCTTAAACCCTAATTTAAACTCTAGTTTCTGGTAGCAAACAGAAGTCTGACGCTCCGCTGCAACACGCAAGGACAATTCCAGCATGTCCCTAGACCCTCCATCGACCCTCAATAAGAGCCTATCTACCCACTATTTGGGCCCTTTTGCCCCTATTTGAGGGTACAAGGAGGGTCCTGGTCCCTCCTAGCTTTTTGGGCAGTTCTGGCCGCCTGGAGGCAGAATCTGCAGGGATGTGCCCGGGACCTCTCTTGCAAGATGGTGTCCCGAAAGCATATACCAGGAGAGAGGGGAGTCGAGGTTTTGGGGCTGCCCGAAGATGGCTTCCACAAAAACCACTCTCAAACTCCCCTGGGTCACATGGGGTAGTTTTCTAAATTAGGGTTCCATTTGGGGGGTCCTTTTTACAAGGTGTCGTACTATATTGGAGACCTAAAAAGGGACCCTAACTTGGAGAACTCCCCATATATGCAGCTTCAAACAAGCGGCATGCTTGCCGCTGTGGGTTGGAACCGAATTATGAAACGTGCTGCGGGAACGTCGCCTGGCCGGAACTTTTCAGCAGGGCGCCGGCACTTGGAGCCAAACAGCACCTGCAGCTGGACAACCAGCTCCTGCACCACGCTGGGCCCATGCAGCCGCACGAAGCAAATTGGCAAAGCGTTCCAGCAACAAGCGAGCATCGGTTTGGGAAAAGTATGGTGCCTCCAACGGTGGAACCCTTAACTTCATTGAAAACGTGATATCAAGCTAAACCCTGGACCCAGTACAAAGCCAGCACAGCGAAAGCCCGGAAAGTGGAGCTTGTTGCAAGGACTGCGTCGCATGAGACCGTCTCTGCGGAAAGCTGCCCCGACCTAGTACTGGGGAATCCCTTAGGTATCTAGCTCAGGCTCAGATTCTACATGCTGTCTGAAGCCAGAAATTTCTCACAAAGTGACATTCAATCTAGGCACTCGAGAATAAGATTTTGTGCTCATCCGTGTCCGGAAAGACCCGGGACCGTTGACAGAGAAGGCCTTCAAAGTTTAGGACGTCACCTACCCATGGTCCATCTCTGGGGCTCTAGGGCCATTTCCGTGGTCACCTGGAGAACCGAAACACCGGGGTCCCAGACATTGGCAAAATCTGCAGAGTTGCGAAGGCCAGCCAGTTTTCTGGCGGCTTGCGTGCACGACTTCACTGGGGATGAGATGATTATTATAGGCTAGACAATGCCGGTGATATCATTTCGCGGCTTATCCTGAGAGTCCGGAAAGCCAGATTGAATTCCTACTTTGGCATGGGTATGTTCCTGTTGCTTCCTCCTTGCTCGCCTTTGGCGGCTGTACTCTAAGAGCGGGCCACAACAAGCACAAAATGCCAGGATGCTGCTTACCACCGCGAAAATAGCCACAACTAGGCCTGTGCCTTTCTCTGTTGCCGGGGGATCCACCACACCACAAAGTGACACCAGGATATGCAACTCCTGCTCCAGCTGTTGCAGCGTGGCTCTCATTGTTTCTGCGCTGCTAGTCTGGCCAGTAACATGCTGCTTCAGGTCGGACCACAAGTCATCGACTTTCTGCCACTGCTGGTAGAGGTCCTGCCGCTCATTGCTAATGCCTGAAAGACCTCCACCACCATGCCGCAATCGCTGGTGGGCTGTGTCGAACTCTGTGACAGTGGCAGCCAAGACACCTGGCCTCTTAAGATTTGTCGGAAGCAAGGATTCCTTGAAGATTTTCTTGGCAAGCACGGTCTGCCAGCTGGCCACACGAACACGAGACCCTGGCCACCTTGGGTGTGTGGCGCGTGCTGCTTGAACATAGTCTGCTTCCATCCGGTGCACTTGTGACAAGAAGTCGTCACATGAAGCAAGAACTGCACTTCGGTCAACTCCCACTAAAGCCATCCTGAATGACTCTAGGGCGTTGTGAAGGCCGTTGGTGCTCTTGTCGAACAAGGCTTGGGTTGGAGGTGGTGGGAGGGGAGGGTCTGCAGCACCAAACTTCATATCGCGGAGTGCGCTGGCCATCTCCTGGATCTTTGAATCCACGGCTTCCTGATTATTGCTTTCGCTGCCATCCGTCAACATGTAAGCAGAAGAGGCGTCTTCGCCCAATCCCGCCAGCAAAGAGATGTGCTCGATCAGCTGCAGCCATTCTGTGGTCGAGAGAAGCGGGTCTTGGCAAGTCACGCTGGACTGGTTCGCGTAGTACTTCAAGAGAAAGTCCGAGGCTAATGCCATGTGGGAAATGCCTTCTGTGCTTAGCGCCATCATCCTCCGAAGGCCTTCAGAGCCAGCTCCACCAACGACCGCCAAGGATTCCTGCTCCAAAAGGTGAAAGGAGCCGGCGACTGAAGCCATGGCCCTGACAATGCACACATCCTCCACTGGCCGCAAATCTGTTCCGGCCTCCTCGGCAGTCGCTCCTTGCAGCAAAACCTCGCACCCCACATGGAAGGCCGCGCGGGTGTGATTCAGCTCGTCTAAGTTGTCGCCTGCATGGCCATAGCTGATGAGAGCGGTCTGAGTGAAGAGCATGTCGAAGGCTGTGGCCTGACGGTTGGTGATGTTCAGGATGCCAAGAGTTGGGCAGTGGTGTACCGCGGCTAGCAGCTCCATGACAACGTCTGTATCCCTGAGGAACTCTTGGTTGTAGACTTCGACCTCTGTGATGTCAACTTCGGCAATCTCATCTTGATGAACTGCATCTGACAGCACCTTGTTCATATATTGCCAGGCAACATAAAGTTTCAAAAGCTGGGATAGCAACTCCTGCGTCGGAGGAGCAGGAATGTCTTCCTCCCTGCTCCCTTGAACTAGCCCAAGGAGTTGGTTGTTGTTCTTCGCGAGCTGCACCGCCAGGTCGACCTTGCTGGAAGCCACGTCGATTCCATGGACCACCTGTGTGCTCAGGGGGTTTACCTGAAGGCTTGCGTTCTGCTGGATAGGATGCTTTGTGCCATACCATACCAGGTTGGGGCAGAGGGGTCTAGATCTGGGAGCCAACCTGCATGAAGTATCGGAAGACACCCTGACTTGCCATCCGCTGTTCGGCTAGCCCACGCGCCAAATGCATCCATTGCTCCTGCGTAGTTGTTGCCAGCGGGTCGCAGGTGCCATCACCCTGCACGAAGAGATGCACGGCCGACGACATGGCCTGGGAGAGAGGGTCCACGACCACCGACATGTCGTTTCGGAACCCCTGTGCCAGCCGAAGAGTCTCCTCCGAGGTGCGGGCGTTCAAGATCCCTCGGACCCGTCGATGCACTTCCTTGGCGTAGTAGGTCACATCCCGCATCTGGTGCATGGTGCACAAGCTCGTCAACTTCGGGATGTTTGCAGCCTCTACTCCCAACACCAAGGCCTCATGGGCTGCCTCGTAACGCTCCTTGGCCTCTGCAAGCCTCTGCAGAGCCCTGTCCACCCGAAAATCTGCTGCGACAAACAAGCTCTCCTTGCAGATTTTTTCGACAAGCATCATCTGAGACTCTGCGATTTCTGCCACAAGGCTTCCCGAATAGCCTCCAGCCCTTGCAGCTTCGAGCAAAGAATGGAGGACATTTTGCACAGCGTCAAGCAGCAGCATGTTCCTGGGTGGTCTGCACGCACGCAAGCATGACAACATCTTACACATGGTCCGGCTTCGCCAGTCCTACATGTCTTGCCTCGTCTCCTGCAGCCCCAAGCCTGAAATCCTCCAAAACTAGCTGAGGCACTGATCAAAAACCTCGTGCATGACCGTGTCGGTTGGGCTTCTGCCCAAGAGCTCACTGAAGCTTGCCCACATGGCGGCAGTCCTTTTGCCGAGTTTGGAGGCGAGGATGCATGAGGGTTCGAGCGGCCTTCTTCATGCTGAGACCGGTAATTAAGCTGTCAGTGCTCGATCGTGAGTGTGCTCTGTACCGCAAGAGGGTGCTGCTGTCAAGCATACTGACTGAAACACTGAAAAATAATATAATGATGATCGTAATGACGACGACCATGACCACCGATGTTGTTGCCTCCGTCATCTTCGTCGTCGTCGACGACGACGGTGTCGTCCCCCAGCAGTGGCAGTGCCAACTGCAAGCGTCGTCGGCTGCTGCTGCTGCTGCTACTGCTGCTGTGTTTGTTATTGCTGTCATTCATTGCTGTCGGTGATGGCATTAGCAGTGCTGTTAAAATTGTTGCTTCTTCTGCAAACGTATTGACTGTTGCCTTTTCTGTTCACTCAACTGCTCCTCTTTCTGCAGTCGTCATCAGCGAAGACTGTGTCCATGTTTGTGTTGCAGATTATCTTTTGTGCAGCAGCAGCAGCAGCAGCAGATGATGGTCTAAAGTCCCTATGCACACAGGAACACGCTCTGCCCCCAAACATGAGTCGAGGAGCGCCGACAGAGCATCAGCTACTTCCTCGTTCGGAGTCGCAACGATTCCCAGCGTGCTGTTGCCCGAGATGAGGGCCTGTCATGATCGAAATCCCCTAGTTTTTGCCTTGGATTGATTCGGGGGAGGACTTTCCTGTCCGTCGGTTGCAAGGGGTCAAGAAGTTGGGAGACGGATTCATGAGCATCCGCACCTGCAAGATCCAGTCAAAGCTTGCCATGTCCCGTGTCAGGGAAGCTTCGTTCTCCTCGGATCTCACACCTGACACCACCAGCAGGAGCTGCTTCGCCAAGCGCTGTGACAGCTGGGGCAGATGCCCAGCATGCTCTATGCTCTGTGCCCACTCCCACTTGGAAGGCAAATGTCCTACAACTCGACCATCCTCACAGATTTCGTCCATGGCGCACTGGATACAGGAGCCCTTTTCGAATCGCGTGGCATATGGGCACAAGACACATTGTCCCAACCAGAGCCACCCTTTGCAAGTGCACATCGAAAGCTCTGTGGCTCCTTCGAACTCGATACTTTTCCCCTCGGGGCATGGCTTGCACAGCGACAGCCCGCGGCTGTCGGCATATGAGTCGCGAGGACATTTCCTGCACTCCTCGGCACCACTGCCGTTCATGAAGTATCCGAGAGGACAATCGACGCAATGCACCAGCCCCTCTATGATGCCAGAGCTGCCCGGATGACATGGCTCGCAGCTGGCCGTTCCACTGGAATTGCTGAAGCTGCCACGAGGGCAAGGGAAGCAGCTTGCTTGCGATGCAGTGCTGTAACTTCCAGCAGGGCAACCCACACATCCGAGTTCGTTGCTCCAAACCTTCCCGCCTGCGCAACGGCTGTCCTGATCGGCCGGAACCCAACCTGCTGCGAGGTCACAGGATCCCGCAGCACACGGTATGCTCTGGCTGAGATCTTGCTTACTCCACAGGACATCTTTGAGGAAATGGAAACCAGCAGCCGAACGATGCGCAAGGACGGTAAATGCATCCTCCACCGGGCCAGCGACCTGGCGCAGTAGGATGATACCCTCCCTGTCTCCATGGGATGCAGGATCTGTCGTGGGCTCGACGCCATTGAACTGCCGGACCCTGCCCGTCACACCTATGAAATCCTGATGCAGAGAAAGGTTGTACAAAGCCTCCCTGGAGTAGTTTGTGCCCAAATCACTGATGGAGCGATTCTCATTCACCAGGTAGGCGTGCAATATAGAAGCTACGAGCCAGAGGCCGTCGTAAAAGTAGCCGGCCCACTGATGGTTGCATGCGCCATTGCCATTGGCAAACATCCGACAACTTGCAGTGTACTTCTCGTGGATGTCCGAGAGCTCTCGTCCAGACAAGCCATGCTTGTCCTGCGCGTTTAAGCCAATAAGAGCGAAACACCTGCCCTGAACCTCGACTCGTTTCCCGAGTCACATCCTGGGGGAACAGAAGTCTGGAAGGTTCCTGTCAATGTGAAACAGACTGACATGTTGAATCGTTTTGGTACCTTAAAGACACCCACCTCTCCTGGACCTCACTCTGCCTCTCTCGCCCTCATTCTTTGTTCCCACTACTGCTATCGGCGGGTGCAGAAGTGATGGTGGTGCTGCTGGTGGTGGCGGTGGGGGCAGGTCTTAGCACCAGCAGCAGCAGAAGTGAAGAAGACCACGACGAGATGCATTGGCAGGAGTAGTATCAGTGTCCGGATTAGAACATATGTTGGTATTAATGTTGTTATTCCTTGTAGTCGTCGGGGTCGTCGTGGTCGCAGTCCTTGTGCTAATAGCTAGCGGTAGCAGCAGCAGCAGCAGCAGCAGCAGCAGGAGTAGCAATAGTAGCAGTGTAGTAGTAGTAGTAGTAGTAGTAGCAGCAGCAGCAGCAGCAGTAGCAGTAGCAGTAGCAGTAGCAGTAGCAGCAGCAGTAGTCGAAGTAGTAGTGGTAGTTGTGATGTCCAGTCCTGGCAGGGGCCGTGGGTTCCACTCACATCAAAAATTCTTGCACCGGCCACATGGCACACTATCATCAATATTAAACAGGGTGTCCGGGGGTTCTGGTGATCGGCGCTATCATGTGTCAACGTCTGGGCGGTGCAAGACTTCCATCAACCATAGTAGTGGTAGTAGTGGTAGCAGCAGCAGTTGTTGTTGTCGTTGTTGCTGTTGTAGTTGTGGTTGTAGTTGTAGTCATCGTTGTAGTAGTGACTAGCAGTACTAGTGGCGAACAAGCCCTGTTGCCCGCAATGCGTGAACCACGGAGAATTACCACACTTTTCGGAGAAAACACCTACACCTGTTCATCGTTTTTCTTTGCATCTGGTCACCATGGAATCCTCACATCCCTACCCATAGGCCCCTAAGTAGTTCCTTGTTATGGTTTCTATTTAGGAGTCTTATAAGGTAATCCTAAAAAGGAACTACTTAGGGGCCTATGGGTACGCCCCAAGGAGCTGAACTTCACGAGGTCCTTCGTGCTTAGCATCGGCCCTCGGTCGGCAGCCACAAGGCCAAAGGAAACTTCATGTAGCTCCTGCTTCTTTGGGTTTAGGGTTTAGTATTAGGGGTTAGGGTTTAGGGTTCTGAAAATTCGGTCCAGCCAGGTGAGGTTTCTCGATTCACAGGATCCGTGATACACATGCAGGTTCTTCGGGCTTCGGCTTCGGGGGCGATTGGGTTCAGGATTTGTCCTTTTGTTAATGAGGTGGTGGGGCTGCCAGGATCTATAGAACCCTAAACCCTAAACCCGAAGCCCTAGAAACCCTAAAGCCTAAACCCTAAAATATGGTGAGGTCTAGAAGTCTAGGGTTCAGGACTTAGGGTTTCGGGTTGGGGCCTTGCGTCATTCTGCCGGCTGAAGCCAGGACTTGTGGTTCGAAGCATCGCTTTAGATTTAGGAAGAGGCTTGAGGGTAAAAGTGCTGGGTTTAGGGCTAAGGGTCCCTTAGGGTTAAGTCGAGGGTTTGCAAGACTGTGCTTGCACTTTGTGTGTGAAGGTTTCAATGGTTGCAGCTTGAGGCCTAGGTTTCGAGACCTCCGCCGGAGCTTAGGGATATTCCGCCCTTTTTTACACAGGCTTGATCGGAGCTCGCCCGGCCCACTAAACCCTAAGGGAAGGATGGGGTAGGGGACCTGAAAGAATTTTTGGATTCAGCATAACCTCCTAAGCCAACTCTGATCCAACCACACCTCTTGGTGGGCTAAGTTGGGACATCGAAGGTTGGGACCTGCCCGGCGCCCTTCGGAGGTAAACTGAGTACTTCAACAGGCCTAGTTTCATCCGAACTTGTCAATGCACAAGAAACTACAGCAAGGTGGCGTTACAGGCTTCGAAATTCCCTTCATGATGATAACCATATATTATTATATTATAATGACAGTTGGAGTGGTAATGCTAATAATAAGCGTAGCAATGATAGTGGTAATAATAATAATCATCATAAAACAATGCTAAAGACCGTTATCTGGCTCCTGGCTGCTGCATGAGCAGTCGGAAGTCCTTGGTGGAACATGAAACTCCATCAGCTACGGAGGACATGACAAAAACCTAGCTCAAAACGCTCCGACAAAAAAAAACTGTCCGTACAACGCATTTACAAAACCCTAGATCCTAAACCCAATGCAATTAAACCCTAAACTCTAAACCCAGTCAAGGATGCTTCGGGCCAAGTTCGAGACAAACAACCTCCCGCATCCAACATGCAACCGGGCCCGGTGACCCTCCTGACAATCCTAGGGCTCTCATGTACATTATGTAGCGTGTACTTACAAGCCTTAAATGGTTCCTACCTAAGTACTTTAATGCCTACAAGTATATGCTATAAAAGATACATGGAGCCTTAGGGCAAACGCCCCTTCAACAGGGGGACAACTTGGGTTTCGGAAGACGTTCGGGCAATACAGGCGAGGTTGGTCCACGGTTCGCAGGGGAGACGCACATGTGGCCCCTAGTCGGCTAGCTCACGGCGATCCCTTGCTCCAAGAGCCTTTGCCAACCTACAGAGCTGACGGTAAGGGTTTGGCAGTTCAGGGCGTAGGTCAACCAGTTGTCCCAGTGGTTCCTAACTAGGACCAGGAGTTGAATACTAGGACCAGGAGTTGAATTACTAGGACCAGGAGTTGAATTACGCTTCTTGTTGTGACAGCGCGGGTCTCAGCATGATAGCTCCCATAGGTTTTGAGATGTCAAACTGAAGCACTCGAGGCATGTTCCTTCATGAACAAGTATGCTATGTGTTCGAGTTCCGCTTGGGCTTATGAAACCGTCGAGGCACTGTGCAAGCAACGTAATGTAATTCGTGTTCCACCACCCGGAAGCGACCATCCAGCTGACATCTGGCGGCACGACGCCGTGCGAAAAGGCCTCGCAAAGCAGCACAGCGCCCAAGTCCTCGTACCTTGTCTGGTCTCTGACACTCAGATTCACTCAAGGTTTGGAGGCTTGGGATTTCGGAATTCATCACCATGTGCAGATGGGCATGCAGGCAGAGAAAATTTCCCTGATAAACGCAGCATGATGAATCCATCCAGGGCGCAGTGCTATGAAGTTGACCCGAGAATCTCGCATTTTCATGAAGTCCACAGCACTGCCTGCATCTGCACGATTGCTGATTTGCCTCGTCAGGAGGATGGTCCAAGAATAACCACCTGTCTTAAGATCTGCCTCGACCATTTCCAGGAACATGTCCTTGATCATGTTGTTGATGCTTCTGTAGCCATATAGCACGCCGACTCTCTTAAATCCAAGGAGTTTCATGAACTCATAGATGGCCACAACATTGAACCGTGTTGAGGGTGCCATGCGAGTGAAGTAAGGATATCGGTTTGCATCACCTGAGTCGGGTCATGTCGATATCAACGAGCTTATCGTTTCGGGATGTTGGTAGTCTCTATGGATGAGTATAAGGCACAAGCCAGCTGCAGTTTGAGTCCAGGCACTGAGCGTCGTGGAAACACATCCCGGTGCCACCTGCAACACGTTAAAGAAGCGGGCGGCATCGTTGACGGACTCGCATGCAGCGCTGCAAGAATCCCCCATGATGATGTGCTTCTTGGGTCCTGAGGCTGCATGAGGGCTTGGAGGGCTTAGATTCGGTCGTCCCCATCATCAGGAACTACCAGGAGTGCTTGATTTCTTGAGAGTCCTGTGGAGCATGACGCGAACACTGCAGAAGTGGCGTCCGGCTTGGTGCACTTGGAATCTACGAGATGGACTTTAAGGCGAAAGCCCGGCAGAAAGTTGCTCATCTCAATATCTTGGGCCGCAAGCTCCAATGCTGGCTCCACCATAGTCATGAGGTCCCCCAGTGCTCCACTGTAGGGCCCGGTGACTGCCACGTTGATGTCTTCCGCACTTTCGCGAGCTGCGTTCGGGCTGACCGGAATCACGCAGCTGTTGTTCACAAACCTGCATGGCCAGGGAGAGTTGTCGATGGTGGCCGTGCAGATGTCCGGGCAAAGAGCCCCCAGTCCAGTCTGAACGGACAGGAGCGCAAACCAGGTAAACTTCGAACAGCTGGGCATCCTCAACTTCTGCGAACCGTGTGCCATGTGTATGATATGGACTATATGACAGGCATCTCGCGAGTGCGGGGTCTGTGCATTATACACTATGACATTAAATTATTCGCCGTGAGATCTGATAATCTGATACTCAAATCTACTCAACCGATGCCTTACTTTGGCAAGGACAGGAAGAACTATCGCATGTGGAGGCGGCACTCATGGCGGGCTTGGATGGAACATCTGCAAGATGCAGCACCCAAACTCCTGTTCCTTCTTAGGGAGTCTACAGGAGGCCTATGATTCCAACCTGTCGCGGCTCAAATGCCTAAACTCCTAAACCACACACACACACACCACCTAAGCCGATTGCGCCTTCTTGCAACTCGTGGCTAAACCTCCAAACGCGACGTCAAACCGAAAGCTCCAAATCCCGGATCTCCACTCGAGGCTTCGGCTGTGTCACTGTTGTTGCAAGTGAAACACCATAAAAGTACAACGTTACACTCAGAATGCTATAGCGCTATCACATTTCAGTTGAGGTTGAGGGTGCAGGATTTCTCGAGTTTGGGTGTCGGGCGCCTCGAAGGCTCAGATGTGCGTCATGGAGCTTGAGGGCTTTCGGGAGTATGCACCCTATAGGGTTTAGGTTTAGGGTTTAGGGTTTCGGGATTGCGGGAGTATACATCCTATAGGGTTTAGGGTTTAGGTCTTTCGGGAGTAGGGTGTATTTCGAGCTAACTCTCGAAGTGTACGAGTAATGCTTTGCTGTACCGTGCCCGGCTTCGAAGGAACGCCCATCATTTCAAGTCTTGTTAACGAGGGGCCGCATACCCAACGAAAGCACAAGCGCGGTTTTTTAAAAACAATCCGGAGAGAGTGTCCCAATGTATAACCTTCTTATCTAGTTTTGGTAGGCAGTGCGCAAGCGATTGGGCTGAGAAGGAATTCTTCTACTCCTCCCGGTTCCGCACGGAAGGGACTTATGAGAAAGCAGGCCCGGTGAACGAGACCTCAAAATAATCTCGGAACCGGAGCACCGCTTAAAGCCAAAGAGCATCGATGTCATCCCCTGTGCCATAACACGAAAGCCTACTACAGCAACCATAAACCCTAAACCCTTAATATGGACTCCCAGAAATCGAAATGCCCCTCAGGCCCCAGGCATAGGTTTTCACCTAGGCTCGGAGGCTTCAGCTGCTTTGCATCTGTTTCCGACAGGGTTTAGGGTTAAGGGTTTAGGATTGAGATTTCGGCTTTCTTCGGCGGATTATAGGGGCTTACTGAATAGTATAAAGCTTTTTTGGGGGTTTGCTATACAATCATTGGAATGCGGAACCCCTAGAGTGATGATGCCCAAAAAGCTGGCACCAATCATCCCCGAAGAGCCCAGGGTTACCCGTATAGTAGGCGACAAGGGTTGCGGGCATCATTGGGCTACCGGGGGTCCTTCACCCATGCGGTCCGATGTAAGCCATGAGGTGCTTGCGGGGGCTATTCGTTGATGTCAGGGATCCGCCAGTAAGCCACCCCGGGGGCTTATCGTGCAGGCCGACTAACGAAAGCTAAATCAAGTACTAGTTGCTAGATAGTGTCTTCTCCGCAGCTCAGGGCCACGAAGAGCTAGCACATAATTGCAAGGCCGACATGCGAACTTCCAACTCAGGTCAAAGTCGCATGCAATGTACATGCAGCGAAAGGCATGAATATTCTTAGGTAGCGAGATTAAAACCTGACAATATAGAAGAGGCTATCAGCCGGGGTCTGGAATAATCTCTAAGGCGGAGTGCTTGAATAGGGCATCGGGCGACTGCAGGATCAGTGCTGGCTTGCAGTACGAGTGTCTGCCCTTCCAGGCGTACGGTTGAGGGTAGGCCCAGGGTGTTGCCGTGCTCTTCGTATCTATACGTAGGAAAAGAAGCGCGCTTCTGTGACATCTGAGCACGGGACATCCACGGGTTCCTGGACGAGAAGGCAACAGAACGGCATGTTGGGCTGTCTTAAGGCTGCCGTGTTAACTTTGTTGAACTTTTCGTCATTCCGAGCACAGTACTTAGTAGCAACTATCAGCAGTATTAAACCCTGTTTTGCTACTGGGCTTGAGGACTAGCCAGATCCGCTCGATCTCTACCCTAAACCCTATACCCTCGCACATGACTACATATACGTTTCCCTTATCCGCCCTGTGTTTTTGTTGGCGATGTTTGCTGTATTCGGTTCATGAATGATCTTGTGCGCTGCTCTTCGTCTCCATTGTGGCACGCGTGTGTTCTGTTGCATATGCCACTCGTTCAAAAATGACCTGTCAATATGACTGCCAGACGACGAACAGAGTCCTTGAATCATACCCACCTGATCTGCGCGTCGTAGCCAGCCCGTTGCTCCAACAGCCCTCGTGCAAAACCTTAAAGCACTCACTAATTAGAATAAGGTGTTGGCGTCTGCTATACTATACTAGAATTATACTTGTAACTCAAAGGAATAGTCTTGGCGATGACTCAGGCCCCGGTACTTTCAGACCCTAAAGATGCTCGTGCCTCTGTCGCGACTACGACGCCCGCAGCCCCGACGACACCCGCGGCGCCGACAGCCAGGGAGGAGCCCGCCGTCCCCTGCACAAAGCCATAAGCTGAAGGTTCAGAGCTTGGGGACTCATTTCCTGTAAGTTCTAATAAGTTTAAGGACTATCGGGCCCCTAGGGCCTGAGTCCAGGGCCCTTCTTGCCTTTCGGAGTTGCTGCCAAGGCTTTGGTCATCATCTTTGGCCTTTTAGGTTGAGGGCTTCGGGCTTTAGTGGCTGGCCTTTAGGGTTTCGGGTTTAAGCTTGTGGGTCCCTCATCCGCTGCCTCCTTATCGTAGGCGCCACTTGCTGTCATAATTAATCTCCAAAGAAATCATCACCTTCACTGACGTAGCTCGGGCGCATAGCTCGTCAATGCAGATATCCAGCTTGATGTGCATTCCGAACTCCGAAGGATCAGACGCCCCAACAGCTCCGGGACTGTGGTTTGATGTACTGTATCTGCCCTCCTGGAAGTCAGGACTCGAACCCCTAGACCCCATGCAACCCCAGACAGTGACATGAAAAGGTTTAACCCGAAACCTAAGCCCTAAACCCTAGGAAGGTTTAGTGGCGATCCACCTGAGCCGTCGGTTCCTGTTGCCTGTGGCTTCGATCTTCTAACGGTTTGCTCACTTCTGTCCTGCCAGAATGTCGGGTTTCGGGGTCCACGGTTTCGACGATTTGGGTTTGGGGTCTGAGGATTTCCAGCTTTTGGGGCTTCGGACTTGGGGTTTAGAGTTCGAGGCCTTCGCAAGTGCAGGGTCTGAAAACAGGGGCGACCATGGACTCCACAGTCTCTTGTAACCCATGCCTTTCTGGATGCTTTCGGGCTGCTTGAAGCTGGGGGAACCTTTTCCAGGGGTTCCTCCCAAAGAGGCGTAACAAAGTAGGGGCTCTCATTGTCTGAATCTCCAATTGAACCTCAGCACAAACCCTCATCAAGCCCCATGATAGAGCCCCTCATGGCAGGCATGCCGACCTCGGACGGATCACCCCCCGGCCCGTCGTCGTCATACTCCTGCACCGAAAGCAACAGAAACTGAGGGCGAGATCTCCGTCCGTTGATTAACGTTTACGCCAAAAAAACCTTTGCAAGACGAACCAAAAAACGTACTACACAATACTGCCCGTTACAAATGATGGACAAAACAGGTGTCGTGAGAACGCCCAAGACAACAAGAGTTGCCAAAGCAAGACAGGCAAGCAACGGGAACTCAACCCCCCAAAGCAGCCTACAATCCCTAAGACTGTAAGAGCCCCTCAACCTATCGTAACTTGCTTGCAACGTCACGCCGGGACGGCTGACTCTTTCCCCCCTAAACCCTAAACCCTACACCCTCCTGAAAACCTAGCCCCTCAAACAAGCCTCGTCGTCATACTCGTCATCGCCATCAACAGCCTCGATCGCTGAAGAGCTCGCGTTGAGCCACAGACAGATGGCCAGTGTGGGTGTAGTATACTGTGTCCTTATAAAAGGACTGTCCCAAAATGCCTGAAGCCGGATTGAGCCGGGTCTAGACCTTGATGTAAAACAAGCAGGTTGCTGTTGCTGTTAGCATGGCGGGACTTTAAAGCAGTATTCGACCACCCTGCCCCACGCACGCCCGACGCACCCCAAAAGGAACAAGGAGTACTTAACCACAATCACGCTTATGAGCAACACACAGACATGATCTACAACTATACCCCTTCTAAACGCCCTAAACTTAAACCCTTAAGCCCAGAACACCCTTTTTCACGCGCAGAAGGATCCATGAGCATGAGATTGAGCATGACATGTTGGAGTTTCGCGGTACCCGAGGCTGGCACAAATCCGTCCAACCCCGGTTCTCGGGCGGACTCGTCTCGGAAGTCGCTGCGGTTGGGCGATGCCTTGAAGGCTTTGATATATAGATATGTGTGTATACATACATACATCCATCCATCCATCCATACATACATACATACATACATACAAATAAATAACACACACACATATATATATATACACGTATGTGTGTGTCTGTGTGTCTGTGTGTCTGTGTGTCTGTGCGTGCGTGTGTCTTTTGATTTATATCTATATAGATAGACAGATAGACAGACAGATAGATAGGTAGGTAGGTAGGTAGGTCGGTAGTAGGTAGATAGGGCTTCAGGGCGTTGGGGAATGGGGTTGGGGCTTGTGCGCTCTTGGGTAGATACTGTACACGGCGATGACAAGAAATGACATTCAGATATAGATATCCCTGGCTGAACCCCAAACCTCATAGGCTCCAAACAGAAAGTCCATGAATCCTCCACTCCAAACCAAAATCCAACAAGCCCACCAAGGCGATGATTTGGGGACTGGGATCCCCACAGACTCACCCTCAGTTTCGAAGTCGCTGTAGCCGTCATAGTGTGACTCTTCGCCTTCGCCTTCCGTCATAGAAGTTTGCAAGCGATGTCTGTCTGGCTGCAATGGTGTGGGGTGGTCTATCTCTCTATGAGTACTGCTGGCATGCCTGCTCAACTGCAAACCCAGGCCTCAAAGACCAAAGGCTGCGCCCGACTGAGATCGTTAATATAGGGGCCTTAATAATTAGAATAGGGTTTTGGGGTATACTATACTATTGTGACCGGCCGGTCGGCCACAGA
>CAJNJA010056130.1:0-24481 GCA_905231915.1 Symbiodinium necroappetens | reverse complement strand
ATCTCAGGGGGAGGGGGGGGGAGGGGGGGGGAAACGAAAAAGATGTAAATAACGATGTGTGTATATATATATATATAGATATATATATATATAATGAACAGAATACATAGATTATCGTGCAATGTGCTCATAAAGTTGTTGACGGCTTTTGCTTTTCAAACAATGCATTAGTTCTCGCATTGTTTCAGAGAGTGACCGGAATCTGCAACACCCAAATGTGCAAGAGGCAAAAATCGAAATTTCACACGAAATGGAAGTGAAAGACCAAGTCGCTCAGGAACTATGACCCGAGCCATGGCGGAAATGATGGGTGGCATCCCTCGCATATTATGAGGGATAAATTGCTGAAAGAGCTTAGGCACCAAAAATAGTACTAGATGGGGCTACTTCATTAGTACATGATGGAACTCCTGAATAACCCAGGCCCGTATTCCGACGCACCCTCTTATAAAAACCAGACGGACGAGGCTAGTGCTAGCTGCTACAGGTAGCGTCATCCCATGTGTATCACTGTTCGCCTGCAACACAGGCCCAACCCAATTCCCCACAGAATCGTGCTGCATCTGATATGGGTACGACAACCACCTGTCGGCCCGTGAAGTCAAGGCATCCACTCAATTCGCCCCACGACTGGAAATGAGATTGCCTCCTTTTACGTCGCAGAGCTTCGGCTAAGGGGCAGCCTACGACATTCATGACCCATATGGCCCACATGCCCGGACCTTTTTTGTAATCGCCTCCTTTCGGTCTGCACAACTCGGGGCCGGACACGATGGATCCGGCTGAAGTCCCACTCATGACGCGCGGGAGCAGCCCGTTGAGGTGCAGCGCCTCCCGGACCGCGTGGATCCAACACAGGAAAGCAACCCAGAGACAAAGATAAGTCAGAGGGAGGGCCGACATTCCGGTGCACAGTTGGCCCATTCCAAACATTTCGAGCATCGGAAAACCAGCAACTGCAAAGATCTGATGCTGACGACCTTTTTTGATTACAGAGCTCCCAGGCAAACAAAATCAACACAAAAGGATGTCGGCAGATCTGAAGGCCAAGTGCCCACAAGCAAAGTGCCTCGTAACAAATGCAAAGCAACGGCCCAGTTGTGTAGGGGTGGGGGACCTGACATTTCATGAGATCCACAGGTCAGAAGGTCAGAAGGGAATCGAGCCACGGAAATGTCGGCACAGCTATCGAAAGAGTGCAATGCCCCTTGTTGACTTGTTGTGCAGTTTGCTGCAGGCTTCGCCACAACCTTAAGGTATGAGAGACCCGCCTTCACAACTCCGAAATGGTACATGCCCACCTGCCAAGGCTGCATGGGTCCCAGGCAACTACTTGAACTGGGCCACGGCTGTGGGGTGACGGGAAGCTGTCCCATGAGGCGCAAGAACCACGGCATCGAATCAACAAACAAACGAACCAATTGCCTGATTCCTGCTTGCCAACGTCAAGCTTATCACATGAGTCCACTCACGACAATGTGAGACTGAGGCTTCCACCGATGCACCGCCGGAGAGCAGAAGGGCACTGCGACCAAAGCCATGCTTGGTCCTGATTGCGCATGAGTACACAAAAAAGTCAATACACTAACGATCGCTAACGAGACTTTGCTAGGCTTTGCTCTCGTTGAAGAAGGCCAAGCGCTCGTGAATCGCATCCTTCGCGGCTTACCGGGCCATTGGGGCACCACCGTCTGCAAACCAGCCTTCTTGGTCTGCAAATCTGTTCGTGTTGATGGGGAGTTGTAGGAAAATCCAACCCATGCCATGGCCTGCAAGCACTGGTCGCGAGTCAGGTCCAGCCAATTATGAGATGCTCAGTTGGGCTGCCGACCTCACACACCGTTGCCACGTACTCCTCTATGACGACTTTCGTGCCGGTGTTGCACACCTCGTCGGTGCCGATGGTGGCAGGGTAGGTACTGAGGTGCAGGTCAGGCAATCTTGCCTGGAAGAGTGCTGGATTGCAAATTCCGAAGTGCTTCCTCAGAAGCTCTCCGCGTAAAGCCTCGATATGATCGGGCTAGGACTGAGGTGTGATTCTTTGCCACTGCTTTACATGCAAAGGCAAAGACCTCGGCGAAACGAAAAATAGTATTGTATCTAGTGACCTAGTGCCATGGAGCCCCAACATCTTTTTGACCTTCAAATATCTGGCGACGGCTACACATGTTCGAAGCCTGATGCTGACGAGGGTCATACATGCAAGCATCCACGTCGCCTCGTGCCTGGGGTGTCAAGCGGTCCGAGAGACGCTTGATCACTTCCGAACTAGGCTCACGGCCATCATTTCTCGGTACCTTTTCGTTCGCTCTCCTTGGTTGTGTTGCCCGCTTGCATCTGCGTCCGTCTACATTAGCTAACCAGAGCCACGCAGGTGCTGCGAATCGAAGAGTGGGGAATTGTCCTCACCTGCGTTGTCCAGCGGTTCTGGCAATTCATGTGAGTGTGATCCGAGGCGAAGGCGCTTCCATTTGTCCTTTCCTTCTGCTTTGTCCAGTTTCTCCCCCAAGCTTTGGAAGGTCTTGTAGTCTGCACACTTCCTCATCTGTTCTGCACAACCTATAGTGTAGCGAATTATCCCTTTCCCCTGCAAAGCTAGCCACTAGTTCACTAGTGTTTGCAATTTGATGCCGCAGACGACACCGGGAGCAGAGGAGGCCAGCCTCCTGGCTTGCTTCAGCTCTTCCTTGTAGACCTTCCAAGACGTTTTGGTGGAGCTGCAGCGACTGAAACAGGTTGTCAAGGTGGCATGGCCTTTCGACTGTTCGGAAGAGCAATCTTGGCAGAAAGAGCCCGAAGCCATCTGCGTGTTCGCCATAGCCTGGTGGAATCTTGAACAGCAGCTTCCTCGTCGGAACTTCTTACATGAAGCATATGGATCTTCCACAGCACCTGAAACACAAACTTAGATCGGCAGACGCTCCGAGACCAACCCATGCAAGATATCTCAAACTCGCCTTGCATACACAGCGCGTGACAGAGTTGCTGGGCAGATCGGCTTTGGTGAAAAGATGCCAAAAGGTGAGCTTGCTGGACTTGGGCCAATTGGGGTGGGAGTGTCTGCAGACGGTGTGGGCTTGGATGTGCTCAGGGGACTGGTGGACGAACAGAAGGCAGAGCCTTGGGCAACCTGGTTCCTGGGTCACTGGTTTGTGGTGTACAACTGGGGCAAATAAACAGTTTGCACCCTGATGCTTGGCGGGAGCTACGAAACCATGCTTGGCGAAGTAAGACTCTTGGCACCTAGCAGACCGTTCCCTCCCTGGCTAAGCTTTATTGCGACGGCGCAGGCGAACGGCACATCGACAACTTCCCGGCTGGGAATCCGACGAGTGTCGTGCAATGATCAGTACGGCTAGTGCCGCCAGCTGTCGCAGAAACACCTGTGAAGCAAGAGAATCGCAGTTCTCCAAGGGAGAACTAAGCTCGATAGTACCTCTGGAGCCAGGACCCGCCAGCACAGCTTCAACCTGGGCAAAGCGTCCCTCCCAAACAGGAAGCGAAAGCCATTTTCTTAGGAGCCCCAGCCCTGTCAACAGCACACGAGCTGTTGCTGGCGAAGCGATGGACTTGGCGACAATCCTTACATCTCGAGTGCTTGAGGAGGGAAGGCTTAGTCAAGCTTGATTGCGCGGAAAGCCATGCACGACGCGCTGAGTGCTGCTGAGCTTCTCCATAGCGAGGACGGCTCGTGGATTCTGGGCCTAGGCCTATTTGCCTTTGCTGTTGTAGATGCTCAGAAGATGCGTACGGCGGTACACGGGCACCTTCGGCCGCCGCTTCTTGGCACAAAGGAATTCATCGGTCAAGTCGCTTCTTGGCTTCTACAGCTTTCAAAGCTCCAAGCTGACGACACGGTCTTTGTTTAGGGCTTCCAGGATGTGGATCAGCTTCTGCGTTTTATCCTTCGCTCTGCATGGGCTTAACAGCTTGTCTCGTTTCCCGTAGCAGGGGTTAGAGGATCACATGCATTGTTAAAGCTAAAGCTAGCAACGAGCCAACATCACAAAAAGCAACATCGCCCAAAGTTATTCGGGCAGAAAACTTCCAGGCACCAGCATTCGAAGCTTTGGCGAAGTTCAGACCTGTCCAACAGAGTCTGCATTTGCTCACCAAACTGGGCCACGGTGTGCTCTGTAATGTTCGGAGACCGACCATCACAACCAATAGTCGAGGTGTCACATCAAAAGCCGGCGTGCGACAAGTAGACAGGGCTGGTCCACACACTCTGCGCAATTCTGATTCTCAAGCATTGCGAAACTCAACACTCAACCAGACTTCAAAGCACCTTTTACTGTCTGTCTCGGGCGACTTGGCAGGAACGGAATGAAGGCAGACTCAGGACTCCATCTATCCATCTTGGAGGAGAGATTGGCGAGTGCTTCACACGAGAGGCACGAAGAGAACCCCTTTGCACTTCTCGAAATGGACCCTGGGGTCTTTCCAAGTTCACTATACTTTTTCAATGATGCCATGGGCTCTGGTAACTCTAGTGGCTCGCCCCCAATCACGCGTCTGCCATGGCTTTGCTCAGTTGAAGGAGTTCTTGGAGCCTCGAGTGTGTCGCGCAGAAGAGCAGCTTCCCCAAGTTTCAGACGATCCCAAAGCCCAACGCACCCGACAAAATGGGGAAGAAAGGGGGAACAGAAGGGGAGTCGTAAACTCGTAGAAGGCCCAGGCCGGTCCAGCGTGCCATGTACTCCATGCCCGGGCCAGGACCCACAGACCTGAGACGCATTCGACATGTCTCGTGCAGTTGGCACACTCAACTGAGAAGTTACAGCAAGTTGACAAACTGCTGTCTAGTCCCATGTCAAATCCCCGGAGCTGTGCGAAACGCCTCATACAACTTCCAGCCGCGTTTTGTGCTTGGCGATTCGACATTTGGCTGGATTGTATAGCGGTTTGCCACAGGAAGGCTCGGCAGGTTCTGGGAGGGCTTTCCTTGTCTTTTTTTCGCATGTCCTGGCATAGACGGCTACACTTTCTTGTCTTGGACGTTAAACCTTCGGCAGCGATGACTTGCAAAATCGGAAAGCATGGGCATACAAAGCCGATAAGACTCTGCAGGCTTCGGTCTGATTGAGCCGAGCTCGCCACCCTTTCAGGCGTTTATCCTCTTTCGGCTTTGGATCGAAGGCCCGACAGTTCTTGTACCTGCACATGGGATTCAGGGCCCTTGAAGGCACAGCAGGTCTTTGGCGCCTGTCGAAGAACTGCTGCGTATAGCCGCCTCAAGCCGCAAGCTGCACGGCACTGCCTCGTCTCCTAGTGCTAGTCTCGCACCAGAATTACACTTTGGTTCATGGCCGGTTCCACCCTCGTTCCAGTTTCGCCATCTGGCTCGCTCCTGCCGGAGTCACGGTCAGGAGGCTGAAGGCGAATGAAGCTGCAGCGGGACGTATGGTCGAATGTTTGGGGCTTGCATACTGCTGGTTCTGCTGTACATAGGCACGCGCCACGCCCTGTGCCGTCCTGCTGGCGCGTTAGGCTGCATGGAAAATGGCTGAATTCAGTTCTGCCAGCCATCACGAAGCCGGAGAGTCTTAAAGTCTGGGCCTCGGTCCGACAGTTCACAGACGCGTGCAGGCCATTGCAGCCCCATGAGGCATCAGAGATTGGTGGGGGGAAATCCCACTGAGCCAGTCTGATTGCAGAAACGAGCTCCATGCAGAGGCATCCCTAGCGGCTCTTTAAATGGAGCCTCAGAATTAATGCACCTTAGGAGCAAGGGCACCTGTACCACTCATTATGACTCTACTGCCAGTCGCAGCGGGAGCAGCCTCTGGGCCGTACTTTAGGCCGCCAGGCATGCTTTCATTTGATGTTTGTTCAGACTGAGAAGCGTTCTCGACCCTTCAGTCTCCCATCTCTTTGACAGGTATCCGCATTGCCTCTGCCTGACAAACATCATCAAGCATCCATGTGGCATCGTGTCTCATCTAAGGAAAACTGCAGTCGCACAGGCACCTCGGCAAGGTCCTGTTTGGCTTCTTCCGTCTCATGGGCCTGGCTGCATCGTGAGAACCAGCATCATCCTCTCGTGAATTGGACAGGTGCGTTCCGGGTGGATGATTGCTTTGTCTAAGGAGTCTTGTCAGCATCCTACCCCAACAGGCTCTTCACCGCCTCGTGGCTTCGGTCAGGACGTTCGTCGTCGGCAGCTGCAGCCTTGGGGCCAGCAGTGCGCTGCTGAGTAAACGCCAAGATGTGTGGACAAAGGGCATGGTCGCAAATGCTTTGACGAAGATTGTGCTTGATATGTTGGAAAATCAGTCAACCCACAGATCTTCAATCAAAAATCCGACGACACTCTCGGTGGAACTTGCCAACAAGGCTTATACTCTTGAGGTGACAGAGTCATGGAGGACTGCCCGTCGTCTCCGCCTCCGTCTTGCTGCACCGACCTTCGGAGCCGCGGGCATGTCCTCGGACTCCGTCTCGGAGTCTTGGCGTTGGGGTGTCAGCAGGAAGCCTGTAGCAGCCTGCCACCTGCGAGTTAGCTGCCTCGATCGTCCGCAGAGCTGTACTCTACTGGATATCGGAAATTACACGCGACGTCTTCAAAATGTTTGTATGATCTACAAGAGCTAACTTCGAACAGCGGCGCGGGCACTCCGAGTATGCACTTGGGCACTCCAGGCCTCCTGTAAAACTCTGCGGGGATACCCTGGCTGCGGGAACTGGAATAGCTCTCTATCTGGGTTTAGCCCCGGGCACTCCAGAGATGGCAGGATCCTTCGGGGATGCGCACTCCAGGGTTTCTTAGTGGGATTTTCTGGAGGCCATCAGCGACGGTCTGCGGCTACCAGGATGGAGAGTCTGCTGATATGCTGCGGGTGGGATCTTTAGGGATACACCGTCCAGGGTTCGATAGATAATCTGGGGGATATCGTGGGAATGCGCACCGACGACAACACAGGGCACTTCGCCCCTCGTTTTGCCGAGTTGTCACCATGGGTTGAATACACATTCCCACAAAAAAGCGCTGGGATTTACACTATTTTCTTACGCGGCAAAGCAAAGGTCGCCTGTTATCAGTGTGTCAAAGAGCTTCATATAATAGCTCAAAAGACTGTATAAGTCTGCTTGTGGATTGGGCTCTCAGTCTAGTCGCTAGTCTCTTTTGCTACTCAGGCAAATCATGCACAGCTCGACAGCAAAGTCGCTTTCGCGCCGCCCTCCCCTCTGTTCTTGGTCCAATGTGGATGCCCTCATTGATGTCCTTGCCTCTGTCGCGTTCCTTCCCCAAGGTGCTGCTCCGGCAGAGGCTCCACTTCTGCGACCTGTTCGGTCTCGTGCGAGACCGTTAAACAGGGCATTGCAAGGACTTTCCGGCAAAGTGGGCTGCATTGGTGGATGCCTTGAGCAAAGCGGGATGACGACGGGCAGAATCCAACCAGAGAAGGTGCAATCCCTCATTCTCTCTTGCTTTCTTTCCGCACGCCTCTTCCTAAGGTGGTGCAGGTGCAACCCCCTTCGCTTCCAATCGGCTCGCTCTAAGGTCGAGTGCTGTTGCTTTGCTTATCTTGCTTTCAGTTTTCATGCCTCTGGACAGCTGAGGCCGAGGCATGGTCCGCGGCTCCTGCGGGCAAACCGCAGATGCGATCATTGATACATCCGCATCATTCTGTGTCGATCCCGAGGCTTGTTCCGGTCGCCCGAATCTCTGAATCTCTGACAGCGACATGTGAGCAATGCACATAAGTGCGTGCCCAACCTTCTTCTTGCTGCTCGTCCTTCTGTTGTGCCGCCTCCTTCGAGGCAATGCCCACCCTTAACCACCCTGGGTTCTGCAAATAACATCTGCCCGACATCCGGAACCTCCACAGCTCGGAGTTGCACCTCAAGCTCGAGACAGCTAGAGCTGGGCATGGTGTGTCTCTGCTGATGCGTGCCCGGAGCGCAAAAACTCGGAACGGTCCGTTCTGGTTTGCATCCGTAGTTAGTCTGCAGGCAACATGATCACGTCAATGTGTTACAGGCGGCCTGGTGATGTGAAGCGCGCGCCACCACCAAGGAATTTCAGATGTCAAAAAACGCAGTGCCTTTCAAGCCCTCAAACTTGCGACAATGCCTCATGGTTTCATACCGTTGGCATTCAAGCATTCTATATGGTGTTTCGTTCAGCATCCGGCTTGGCCAGTGCTTTGTCGACGCGTGCCGCCCGGTCATGCTGTGTCCGTCCGCACACGAACTACTTAGTGCCCGCGCCATGACATGACCACATGTTCTGTCCCCGTCACAGCTGGTACTTGACATGTTGGGAACTTGCTGCTCGAGAACGACATGTGGGCTTGGGAGTTGAGCAGGAGCATTTAATTAAGCTGTTCTCTCGTCGCGCCAGGTATCCAATGCACTCAGATGTACTATTCCACTTCAGGCATCGTGACTGGACTCCCACATGAACCACATAGTTGTCGGAGCCAGTCTTCAGAGTAAGACTTTGACCGCTCGACTGACGTTCCAAGTACGAGGATTCGCCCACGTCGCTCGGTGAAGTGAGATGAACGGGTTGCTGCCCTGAAATATAATGAAGGCAATGTCTAGCACATCAGCGGCTCTTCACAAAACATGGCCACTGCGATTCGTGAATGTTTCGGTGATCCTCAAGACCTCAAGGCATATCGGTAAGGCGGCAGTGGTCACAAAGACTGGGATGTGCCAGGCTGCGGAGGAAACTCCTAATTAATCTTGTCTAAATTCAAGAGCCTGAGACTTCTGCAACGCCCAATGCTCGAGCTCCGAGACTATGTTATCGTGATTCCGCGCCTCTGCTGCCTCCAACGCATCTGCGAGCGTGCGGTGCTCACCTTCTGCCTTGCAGATCTTTGAACACGGAAAGCATGCTTGTCGCTCGGCTTTCACTCGGGATGTGACCTCCATGCCGTCGTGTTGCATCTGCATCGCGTGTCAAGCATTGCCCAGCACCATTCATATCGGCACGGCTTCTGAATTCTACAGCTGCCGAAGTCTAGCAGTTCTGCCTCTGCGTCAGCTAGTTCCTTGTGCTTGCTTTCGACGACCTGTCTGGGTCTCAAGCTTAAATTGCAACACACGGCACCTTCAGTTGTCTTCGCAAGTCCTAGGTCCTAGTCGTAGGCATGACTTCTGCCTTTGTTTAAGGGCCACCATGGCCTCTCCCCAAAAACCCTCCACCGGCCTCTTGGGATGCAAACAGAGAGGAGGCACCGAACTGGCCCTCGTAAGTTGGCAACTTCACTTGGGCAGGCACGTCTCGGTCGTGGTCGCCAGGCGAATGGTCAAGCCTGTTCTACCCAAACGCATGCACAGCTGCTAGTCTCAGCCTAGAGGATGCCACAAAAAATGTTCCTGCCATGTCATATGATGCCCGAGCGCATGTAATCTGAGCAAGCAGCATCTCCTCTTCAGCGGCCTTGTCCCACTGTGCCGCGACCCCATAGACCTGACCACGAGCTTTATGTGGGTTGGGTCAGCTCCTGCACCACGCAAGGCATGGGCCATCGGATCAACATCTTCCGGCAGCGCCTGTGTGACACATGCTGTGGACCCTCGCGACGCCAGTGTGTGGACTGCTTGCAACTGGAAACGTCTGGCCTGGCCAGTTCGCACATCCATGCTTTTCTGGATTACCTGCAAGTCATGTCTGCTTTCCAGTCTTTCTGCTGCACGCAGCACACCCTGCATCGCCCTGCGTGCCTGATCCAGCAACTGCTTCTGCTTCTCCTTTGCATACTGAATATCTTTGGCGGCTTTGGCCTGTTCCTGCAGCCAACTCGAAACTCGAAACGATCTCAAACATCTTTGTGACAGCATCGCAGAGGCCTCCTGTTGCTGACTCAGCTCTCTCTCGCGCCTTATCGTCAACACGTGAGGTCTCTACAATTCCAAAAACCGTCTAACCAATCTGGCTTAGCTTGGCCCGGAAAGAAAGCACCAACGAACTCAGGGCAACTCTGCTTGATGTCTTTCTCCCGCTGCCGCAAAACCTGTCCCACGTCACAGGCGGCATGCGGCGATATCTTCAGCAACACGGGTGGTGGATTTTTCTGGTAGCCAGACCTACAAGCTGTGGCAACATGTTGGGATTTTGCCTTATGTGGGGCCTGTGAGGCTTCAACACACATTGAATGTATACCTCAACTATGCCAAACAGCCTACATCCAAAAGGGTGCATTCTGGCGGCCTCCTCGCGGGACTCGAGCTGCGATTCACGAGCACTGCTGAAAGGCTCCTCGAGCTGAGAATCTCTACGCAGCAGACTCGACTCACTCAACTCCAGCGGCGTTAATGACTCGGAAATAAGGCGCTGTCGGAGAATATCTGACCAAAGGGCACCGCCCTGCTGCCTGCATCGATGTGCTTCCTGGTTGCTTCCTTCTCAATCTGTACAAGCGCACATGTGCCTGGCCTCCAGCTTGGGGATTGCCTAGCATACGACTGGTGCAAGACGTAGTGTGGTTCCACAAATGCAGTCAAGCTGCGATCTGTTATGGAGGCAAAAGCAGCATCATGCCTCGCAGAAGGAGAAGAACAATGGAGGCAGCCGTTTATGCGAAGAATCTCCGAGTCTGCAACTTGTAGACAATCTGTGAACACCGCTCAAGAACCTGGAGTGCCAGCGCAGTGCCCAGCATGGGTTAAGATGCAGTGCCATCGATCAGGAGTGATGTTAAAGCTCACCCTGACTGTCTCAGCGGGGACGGCACGGACTGCTGGATAGCAGTGTAAGACGCCAGTCGAATGCCCTGCCATGCCAAAGCTGCTGCACTAGCAGATCCAAACTTCCGGCATGTTGCCTCGATGCTGGGCTTCGTGTAGCAAGAAAGCCAGATGGTCGCCTGGCAAGTTTGGATCTTACGTGGTGGCACTAGCCTTCAGCTCAGTTTCAGAGAGGCCCTGGCAGAGTACTCGCCCAATCCCCGCCAACGTACTAAGCGATGCCTCTGCATGTTCACGTCTTTGTGCCTCATGCTGAACCGCCTTAGCAAGTCCCGTGCTGGATATTGTCAATGTCTTCGTGCTCATTGATCATCTCCTGACAGGATAGCACGAGCCAGCAGCGAAAACGGACAGTGGCACTGCGGCAGCTCCTGCATGTCGCGAACGATCTGGGGGATGTTCGGGATGTCACGGAGTCTGTCCCAAGACGGTGGTGTGCATGTGCATGGCCTGGCCTGTTTCGACTCTCGCTCATCAAACCTGGCCTGAGGTTTAGGTCGTACTTGATTCGGCGATGTGTCATTCGGGAGTTGTTCTGCACATTCATGGACCTTGGCTGGAAACAAAAAGTAACAGCTTCGACAGGCAGGGACGAGCATCTGTTATCGAGGCAAGGGGCATCAGCTTATAATTTGGTACATAGATGGGACGCTTGTCCCACTGAACCACCTGGCACGCGTCCAAGCCTTCAGTCACGCAAACAACAACTGTCTTTTGCGAGTGGCTGGACCTTTGTGTAGAAACTTCCCACATCTTGGACCCATCCGTCCTGCCACAGGCGATTCCATCGATAGCATGGCCGAGCCCTCCGGAAACATGAGGCACTCCAACCAACTCATGCCAAGGGCTCGATGGATGTACCATCCAAACACACCCAATCGCCTGCACAATTCAGGAAAACCGCTCGCTATTCTTGGGGCAACAAGGATGTATGCGGATGCATGCAAGAAAATATGGGCATGCACAATGACACTTTCAGAAGCACGAATCAGTTGCGCAACCTTGTGCAAAAGGCTGTGTCAAGTGTAGCACAACGCCACTGATCCTCGGCGTCCGCATGTAGCAGATTGTGCATAGCATAGGCGTTTGTCTAAATCTTCTCGAAGAGTATATATGTCGATGAAGGTGGTTGACAGCATGCAACCTACTACAACAAGCCGAGAATCATGTTGGCGACGATCTCGCGGCCAACCCACCCTTGGCAAGAGCACCGCGCCCGCCGAACAACATGATTTCGGCAGTTCGCAAGGCCATGCAAGACCCAACCGACATTTCGAACCGGTAGAGCGAATTGGCGGGCTTCCCCTATCGCCACCAGGAAGATGCAACCATGTTAGCACTGCGCATGGTCGGCAACGGGATAATGTTTAATCGTTTAATCCGTGATCCCAGGGGCAATGTGGGTATGTGGGTGATGCGGGGATCCATGGGGAGTGGTGGCATTAAAGGCTGAGTGCCCCGGCCGATCACCACTGCCGTCGTTCCCGGAATCCTGTCGCAAGCAAAAAGCAAAAGCATCGATTCAGTTGTGCTGCAAAATACTGCAATTCCATAGGGCCCCACAGCAGCAATCGACCAATCCGTACACCAGCATGGTAAAGCCTTGAGTAGCAGTGGCATGGGAAAGTTAAATCGCAGTGACGGCGGCCGGGGTCCGGGCACAGCACAAATGTAAATGCTCCACACAAGAACCTGCATTGCGAAGGGCGAGCTCGTTGCACATACTAGTAGGGCTGTGCCAAAGCACGGCCTTCAATGCAGTCGCCATCGCATTGATACGAGCTTCCTGCAAGCTCGACCTGCAGCAGGCAACAGCGGCAGCTTTGCTTTCCCTCAATCTCCGACATGACAGCATTTCATGGCTTGGGCTGCTGCTGTACACCCATCACGTCGCTGAGTTCCGCTCTACCCCGGGAGCGGCGGTTCCCCCACCTCGGTACGAACGACATACCAGGCTCAAGCAGGTTCCAGTCGAGAACCCAATGAAAGCGTGGCAACACGAAGTGGGTGGTATGCATATGTGCAATTGGCTGTGCAAGCATTCGTTTAGGCTGGCACACCACTTCACCCTGCTTCACTAAAAATGCTATACCTTCCCGCTCCCGGCCGCTGCCCGGCGCTTGCAGCAACAAGTGCTGCCAACATGATGTTAACATGCTTACGTAATTAGTGCTTGCTGCCCCCACACAGTGTGTCAACCTGCCTCTTGCGCACACCTATCGACTGCTCCACTGCTCGATTTTGGATTAGGCAGTGTGTAAGTTGAAAACTTGCTTGCTCGCAGTTCTCAGCCCCGAACAGGCGAACCAAGCTTTGTGAGAACCTGATCTCCAGAGCGGGGACGTAGCCGGCAGTACTGCGGGGATGCCTCCATGATCTGGGCGCAAGACCATGCAACAGCCGTCCAGCTGGGGATGACCTCGAGCCTGGCATTTGACCGATGCATGGCGGCTGCTGTCTGCTGCATCTCACTGCACAGTTTAGCTTTGCCGGGAACCAAGCCGTCGATCAGCGCGCTAAGATTCGCTAAGCTTCGGAGCTTCACTGAGCTTCAGGCTTCCCAAAGGCCGCCCGATAAAAGGCAAACTCTCGCCTGGACCTTACCGTGTGAAGCTTCACTGGACCATGAGTGCCGCAGACGCACTATGTAGAGCAGGGCACGCAGGACTTTGTCCACACGAATCCGCGCGATTCCGTCGGTGGCTCAGGCGCAGACCACATGTCAAGGAGAGGGTCGTGCAGCGCTTGAAGGGCAAGGGTCGACCTGGGAGCGAAAAGCAAATCAGAAAGAGTGCGTCGACTGTGTAGGTAAGCTCACTGCCAGCCCCACATCAACAGCGGACCTGTCCCCCATCGATGTGTTCAAATGGCACAGAATTGGCAGGGGCTGTAGGGCTGCTGCAGATTTTGGATCATATTGGATGCTTTAGCGAAAACGCTCCCTGCCTTGAGCTCTTCGTAGGACTTCGAGTGATATGTCCCAGATGCGCTTCCTGCGCACTTTGACGCTAGATGCTACTTTCGTCTACATCATCTCGGCCGACAGCTATTCATGGTCAGAGATGGTCAGAGGTGATAAATTCTCCTCCCTCTGCATCAATTGTAAATCACGCGGGCCGTTTGAGGCTCTGCATGGCCCCTGTCTAAACAGAAAATTATTGTTTCGACAGGAGCCAAAACAACTCAAACTTCCCGAGTGTAAATCAACAAATATTGACGACTATAGAGCCCTTCTTCGGGCAAGTCCAGACTCGGGAATCGGAATCGTTGAAACACGGTCCAAACTCTATCGATCCCGACATCAGCACACGCAAGACTGTGCCGAAACTTGACGAGGCACCAATGCTTCCATTGCCGTGAAGACATCCAGCCACGCCTCGCACGCCACTTCTGCCCCCTACCCCATCTTTGCCCCCAAACGATACCCAAATGGATCCTCCATGATCCTCCTTCTTATCACCATTTTGGGCTTCTCGCCTTTCAGATTTGTCAGGCGGTGGCCGAGTTCTCACCGTCAAGGGCGGCTCAGCTCCTTGGATCTCCTGGACTGGAGTCCGAGTTCATCCTTCTGATGGTGGCTGCAAGGGCCCAAGCGGTCCTTCCAGGAGTTCAGGACCTCGGAGCACAGGATTTCCACGGCTTATGCTGACATTCAGAAAGCCAAACTGCACGGCCGACCTTGGTTCCTTCCAGGATCTTTGCACTCTCCAACTCCAGATCGCTTTGAAGGACAGGGCCTTCCTCCAAGGCTTCCTGGCAAAAGCCCCGCGAGCTCTGTGCCACGTGATGTCAGGATGCACTGCTGCACGTGCCTTTAAAGAATAAATTTCATCAGCCGAAAGCAGCCTTGGCCGTGCAGCAAAGGTCGAAAAAAGCAAGTCACTGCCATGCAAATGAGAGAATCTTGGGTGTCGGGCTTGAGCTTCTTTGCGGACAGATGTCTCCAGAGACGGCGCCTAGGCAGGCAAGGTTTCACAACGACTGTGTCACATTTACGCTCTCACAACTCGGACATGCCAGGCGAGGTTTGATAGGTTCGAGTCGGCGTGATACTCGTATCACCCCTGACTCCCTGACCATGACTTCGGGGATCTTCGCGGAATTTTGGCCAAATCTAAATTTCAGTTCTTGGTCTTTGTGCCCAGCTCCGCTCCTTCAGTGCGCAGCTTGATAACGTCAAGTGTGGCGGATTGATTCGATTATATTGAACCATGGGCAGGTTGCACTACTGCAGATGGGCTTGCAGAGGTCCTGCTGTCTCTGCAAAACTACAGCGGCAATAGTCGCAACATCAAGTGCTGTGTGCACTGCACTGAGGCACCTTCAACCCACTATGGAGTCCCTTCTCTAACGTTGTCAGAGTTTCTAGGGAGGCCGCACAGCAGCGCAAACCTGAGCCACTGAGAAGCTGGCTCACCGACTGTCAGATTGAATCTCCAGCTTTGAGGCGCCAACGCGAGGTACCAATCGGTACTGCACAACGAGCAGGAGGACAACCTCGAGGCCGAAGCACCCAAGGATTCACACTGGGTGTCGCATGGTGTCGCCATAGTCATCCCTGGCTTCTGCTTCTGAGACGTGCGCTTTTGTCCACCTGACTGTCAGGGTCCTGCAAGAGGCTGCTGCAAGTAGCCAGCCGCACGGGCAAAAGCAGCGAAGCTGAGGTCGAGACCTCACTGCCTTCTTGGCTGCAGGACCTGGAATTGCCGCCAGCGAGCCTGGCAGCCAGCGCGCTGACCAATACCGCTCGCACGGGCCGCAAGGGCATGGCCTTCCAAATGACGGCGGGCTACAAGCGAGCGCCTCCGGCTTGAAAGCACATACGGTCATTCACAACCACATCGGAACTGGAGGTCTGGACGGCTGAGACGAACGATTTTGCACGAATGTATGTCATCCAGGCACGTGGCTCTCTTGCACATCTGCGATCAAGCTAATTGCCTGCACTGTACCTGCTACAGGACGCCGGTACTTCTGAGATGGCCTCGTTCGTATTCTACGAATGTTGGCACCTGTTCAATTTGTTGCATTCCTCCCTACCTCCGAGGCCGTGAAGACAGAAGCAAACAAGAAGCTGGCCACTAGCCAGACATCTCAGCTCTCTTTCCCGAGCTCCATTCGGGGAGGAAGCGGTTTCAGCGCATTGGGGAGGATAAGGAACCGCCATCCGGGCAGCATGACAACGACCTTAGCCATGCAGCTACTTGCGTGGCATGGGAAATGCGATGTGCCGGAAGCAGCGCGTGCAACACAGTTCTCACATGTACTGCGCCAGCCCACACATCATCACTCTCTGGCAGTGCTATTGCAAATCCAGTGGCGAGAGCTGCACACACGGCAATGCCGGTCCAGAACTCGTATGGGCCGTGCGGCCTCATGGTGGAACCTTCAGCGGTGGCCCCAGAGCAAAGGCTTGAATTTCGCAGTGCGTGGCTGATGTGCCCTTGCGGGAGCATCGGCAGCTTGGGCCTGCCCCATCTTCCGAAAGCTCCCGCCCAAGCCTTCATCCTACACTTGTTGAGCTGGTCGCCCGCGGGGTTGTGTCGTGATTCCAAGAGACCGGGGGGGGGGGGTTATTGTGTTTGCTACAATGCACAATCCATGTCTTTTCAGTTGCCCATGCAAGGCAGCGTGTTCGAACATGACGATTCATGCCGAGTGGCCTGCTCACCGACTGTCGACAATTGACAATACATGGAAACCGTCTAGAAGATGTTGCATACAATCAAGCTCGAGTAACGTGACGCAGAAGTAACTCAAACACTACGGCACGTCTCGCAATATGAATGCGCGGATGCAGCTCGCTGCAGCATGGATTCTGCAGAGAACCGAGCTCTTATTGCCGTAAGCCCGCTGCTGCCGCCTTCCACGTATTCTCCAATCCTTGTCTGAGCATCCCGGCATCCCACTGATCCAGGTATGCACTGATCACCCGCTGGTTTTGCATCAGGGAGCAGTAGATTGGATGCACTTGCGAAAGCCTTTTCCCAGGAGAAGCCGATCATAAAGCCATAGCTCCTTGGCGGCCATTGGTGCAAAGTGTCTTTGCGGCAAGCCCTTTCCAAGGCCAGCACGTCACCAAACTGTCTGCCAAAGGCTCCGATATGACACCTGGAGCAGGGAGTCGGTCTCTGAACTCCCGACCTGGTCATGTGCAACTGCGCCTGTGTCTGCCATCTTGTCAGCAGCAATCACCAACCTCAGCTGCTCCAATCCGCTTCGCCGCCACTGCCATCAAGACGAACACAAATGCTGGCTGAGCTGCAGCCCTGCCATGGGCGTCATGGCGAACGCGGTGAGAATTAGAATGCAGTTGTCCTAGGCGACAATCAAGGACCACAAGCTCATGCCGCGAAACAAGTTTTGACACCCTACTCAGCTACTGGTCTGCAGTTTAATAACCTTTTGACACATTAGCTGCCCGACCTGGGCGAAGCCAGAACTCAAAGAAACAAGCTAGCAACTGATGAATGGTTTCCCAGCACTGAGAAGCACTCTGATCGTGTCAGCCAGCCTTCTGCCGCTCGTGGCCCAAGCGCAATCAAAGCTAAACTCAGCTAGACGTCCTCAGTCGAGACCTCCCAACTTCCAAGCCCTTGTCTTGTTGTAGTTGGGCTTCGTCGTCAAGAAAAGCAAGTTGTCGCCATGTGAATTGAAGTATAAGCTGTAAGTGAAGCACACACATGCTTGCCCCAATGCAATGCAGACCCTTAACGTGCAAACGTCCCAAGCCAGAGGAGCACTGTTTCCTGACAAAGATCTTCCGAGATGGGTATCATGATCACGCAGCGGACGAACCGCATGGAAGACCAGGCCATGCCTCAAGCACACTCAGACTCAGAAGGGGCAACTCTGATGAAAAGGCAGCTCTTCGGGCAGCCTTGGACAATGCCAAGTGGCACATCGACAGGAATGTCGCGAGAGTGTGAAAGCGGTGCAAGCCTGCCAGGTACTCTTTCGAAATCTTACTACTAGCTTTCTATTCACATGAGTAAACCCCACACACAAGCAATATGGAGGTGAAAGCTATCGAAGCAGACTGCAAGCACGGCGGCTGACACCGAACGTGTAATATTCGATTATTGTGTGCTCTATCTCCGTGCGAAACCTAGAGGGAACAGCAAAGGCAGAAACTGTGTCGGTGCGAATCTGAATAGCTTTTTCCTGGGAACAGTTGTGAACGCAAGTATCCTGATTGCACCGACTACGGGACCATCTTGCGGAGTTCAAGTCTGAGATCGGCTCCCTTGGAGCCTTAAAGAGAGGCTTCCAACAGTCAAAAGCGCGGAATGTCATTGGAGTAGAGGTGTTGCAGAACACCCGTCGACACAGAACACACAGAATTTACAGCATTCATCCTCGGGTGCAAGACAGGAAACCTTTTTTACGGAAGGGGCATGGATTCTACCCAGGGCTTCGTCTGGGATTGGAAGACAACGTGGAGATGAGGCACGCTCCTCGAGTTCGGCTACTGTTTGAGCGCGCTTTGCTCTCCTGTTTTTGGAATCTCATTCCGTCGGAGAAGTGTGAATACCTCTGGTGCCACGCTTCTCGTGTTTTGTGTGTGCGTGTGTTGTTTGGAATCCGTGCTTTATTGTGATTGCCGATTCTGCGGTACGGGAACTCGTGTGCTTTCTCAGATTTGCGTGTGATGTTTTGCGCTTTTTCTGATTGTGGATTTTGCGGTGCAGGAATCTGTGTCTTGTTGGCGCACGGACCGTGACTGATCTGCGATGGACCTGTGACACTGTGATGTTTTGGCGTTTGGCCTACGCTACGACCGATTCGTGGGGACAGCCGGGGCCACAGCCTTCCCCGGATCTATTTTTTGACTGTTTCCCGGCCCAGCCCCGCCTGTGCCTGGCCCGGCCTGACGAGGCTCTTCACCGGATTCGATCTTTTTGTTTCCTCAATTTTCACTCTTCCGGCCCGCCCTATCCTGTGGCCAGGCGGGGCGGGGGAGCCATAACAAAAAAGCGTTTCTCTCTATGTTGATGCCGTTCACATTTTTCTGAGCTACCCTGTCTCTCTCGCTCCCTCTTTCTCTATGCTTGTGTAGCTGCAAGTAGCCTTCTTAATTGCGACCCCCCTTTCCAGCTGACACCGTGACACCGGGGAACGAATGTACGGCAGATGCAGCAGAGCTTCCGGAGCTGACGCGGTCAAGAAAGATGATGCACACATTCAAGAAGAGTACCTCAAGAGCCTGAGACACTGACGACACCGATCTGGGAACCCCGGGCAGAAGGAAAAACCCTTCCATCCCGTCATGCTCTGAGTGGAGAATCATGATCGTTGCATGTCTGCTCTGCGGACGAATCACATGCAGTAAGAAACATGAGGCTGTGAACGGGATGACTGCAAGGAACCCCATGCTGTTGTGCCAGGAAGCCATGACCAACAGCACCTCGATGACGGTGTCGTTACTCAACTTCCAATGAGTTTCACGTGCCTCCTGAGCAGATTTTGGAACTCGTGCCATCACTAACTAATGCACCGGAACTCCTGCACATTCTCAAATGCACAATTGCGTGGCAGGGCTGGGCAGCTCAGTCTGTGCCGGGATGCATACGTGTTTTGTAGATGTTTCCTGACAGGGCCGGCAAAGCTTTAGATCGTGAGCCGTCGATCTATTTCTGAGGATCGACTCTCCCTTTTGCAGATAAGATGCAAGTCCCAAACTTCTAGGAGAGTTTTCGTCACCAAGAACTTCACGAACAGGTAACCTCTGCCCATGAGAATCCACAGGAAAGGCCTTTTATTGAACGTCGACCGGCAGATCTAGTCATCGCTAGACTCAAGACCTCTTGCACAGAGCAAGTCCACGATTGGTTGCACGACATTTCTTCCCATTTACCTCTTGAGTAGCCTACCTCGCGACTGCACATGCCCAGCAACTGAGAGCTACGAGGCTTGCTTCCTCCAGGGCTTCCTCCACTTCTTCGATGAAGAGGTGAACCTTTGAAAGCTGAACTCATGTCCTTCCTCATTCTTTCTGGGCTCAGGGCAGGAGCGGGTTGAGCAAAGCCACGCTCTCAGGCGTGTCCTCGCCATCTCCGTCTTCGTCGTGACCGTGCCCTGCGGTCCACTGGGAGACTTTGCAGGCTTGAAGCCTTCGAGGCTCGACTGCCGGGTCACGAGACGCCAAGCCCAAGGAAGGGGCGCCTGCGCCGGAAGCGCCGCCCGCGCCCTCGGGCTGAGCTTCCGGGATCTTGAAGGAGCGTGATTTAGCGACTTAGCGACCTCCAGCTCGGCCGAGAGGCGTGTCCGTCACTGTGTCCTTCGACGGGCAGCTCGCCTCGGAGCACAGGCTCTCTTCCTGCTTGCCTCTTGCGTTGCCCTTGCACTGTCAAGACAAGGTTCAGCCGTACGGCAGCCTGGCAGTCGCCGAGTTTTGCAATCACTGTGAACAAATTCAGGGGTCGAGCATGCGGCAAACCAGGCATCCAGCGAAACATCCTGCCTGCGCAGAAGTGCGGAAGACAGCTGCCGAAGGCTCCCTCGGTCGCATTCGGGTGTATGATTCAGCGCAGATCTCCCTCCCTCTCTCTCCCTCCCTCCCCCTCGCCATCAGATGACCAAGCAACAGAAGCCGATGCAAATAGCTAGCCACACTCCGGCTCCTGTGCAAGAGTGTCGGAGGCTCTTTCAGACTGACCACAAACAGCCGCATGCCACCAGGTTCTGCAGTTTGCCCCATTTGCGTCAGCAACCAAGAAGAAGCAAGCTCATGCCGATATGGCCGAGACACTGCATGGAATAGCCTGCACGTGCGGTGGAGATCGGCGGAGACACAAACGGTCGGGGTTCCCGCGCACACTCCGCGAACCCTGCTCTGCTGTAGACATCGACGAGACATCCAAACTCCGAAGCAGGCCTGCTGCTTTGGGAATTCCTTGCTGGAGGTGAACTTGTACCTGGTCACAAAGTGCCAAGCAGGCTCACTCAAGTGTAACCACAGGACATGACAGCCAATGCAACCCAGCCACAGGATGTCAGAAAAGCCTGTAATGGCCACGAAGGCAGAGACGTGGGAAATGACATTCCTGGCCTGAGTGGAAGCTTTCTTTCACGGCGACTTTCGACTTCAGACTTTTGCTTCTTGCCCTCAAGGTCCCGCATGTCACACGGCACAAGTGACACAACTCGCCTGGGCCCACTGGCCACGAATCGATGGCCTTCGGAGCTTCTGTCGCAAAAAGGTGCCAAGAAGACAAGCGGCAGCTGCCATGTTCAAGGGCTGACTTCGCACCTGGAATCGCAGGCATTTTGCAATCGCAGCGTGCAGAACACTGCGGATCCCTCTGGTACATCTACCGTATATGGAAATATGAAGCCAAGAAACCAGGTAGCTGACCTTATGCTGAGTCAGTCATGTACTGTCGAAAACGCAAAGCTGCGATACAGATCTTCTTGATTGCAGTGCTTTACGGATTTGACAAGACAAGTCACAAGTATCGTCAACATCCTGAATGGACAGCCCAGAGCATGTACTGAGTAGCACATGGGCACTGTGATATGACATCTTCACGCGGGCAGCAGCTGTGGATCAATTTCTTGCAGGTGTGCCGGAGATTGCCCGGTTCTGTTGCAGCCGTTTTGGGTTGCCGGCTCACGCACGGAACGGCCTTGCTGGCTCTTTTTGAACTCTCCTGTTAAGAGTTCTTCCGAGTGCTCTGGGGCGCTGACAGGGTCCGGTCAAAACGAAAGCGAAAAGCAGCAGACTGAAGATTTCATCGGAGGCTTGCTCACGCAGGTCAATGCTAAGCAAGGTTCCAATAGAGGAAGAAGGGTGCCACGGCCAGCTTCCACCCCTTGAGGCCAGTGAGAGCATCCTGAGTATGCATCGAAGCCTTCTCAACGGCCCTAGTAGATCTAGTAGGGCCGAGCGAATGATTGGGCTGCTGTGGTGCTTCTGCTCACACCTTGCCAGATGAGCCTCGACGATGGTGAAGAAGATCGCTGCATGATCAATGGCGATGGCCATGAAAATCACAACCTTTCTGTATCTGGACTTGTGCAATCGCCAGAGACTGTCAACGTAGGGGACATGTGCAGATCTGACGCACTACACATCCCGCTTCCGAGACGACGAACAATCAAAACTTCAGGTCCCTCGCCACCTGAACTGGCGAACACCCAGGGACCTAGAGGGCGCTTTCCTCACAACCACTTCGACCGGGCCACGGTGGAGCTGCATATACGTACCTCAATCGGCGACAACCCGGCTTCTTTATCGTGACCACTGCGTGAACTATTCGTGCATTTCCCCAAGTTTGATGGGAGCCCACTCAATCGCAAGGCAAAAACAACAAGCCCTTGCAAACTGCTATCTTCCGTCGCATCTTGGGCCTGCCCGATGCACCGTAACTGTACATTCTGCTCCATAATTCCTGACGGGAAGCACAGTAGTGCTTCACTTGTTTGTCAGGATAGGCAATCATCCAGGCCACGAAACCCACCTTTGCCAGCAGCCCACTCTCCATCACTGTCATGCTTCTCCTACTGCTCAGCTGCTTAGCTTACGACTACCTCATCCGATTCGCGTTGACACAGACCTGGATGGTGAACCAAGTTTTGCCAAGCCGCCAAAAAGACCATGCCCAAAAACATGATGGACAAGCCTGTGGCAATTTGGTGATCTCGGAACTCCTGCAGTCAGAACTCGTAGGAGTCTGTCACTCCCCTCCAAGCTGCCGTTGACTGGAGCATGCGCAGAAGCATGAATGCACAGGAGTATGCACAGGGTTTTTCAATGTGAGAATACCTGGAACATCCTGGAACCTGCACTCCGTCCGCCTTGAATCTGCTGCGAGGGCTCTTCTTCTGATGACTGGTGTCCTGTGCCGGGTCCTGCAGGTGAGCTGCTCAGAATCCCCGAAAGCGCACCACGCTGCGCTTCTGAGCGACCGGCCAGCTCCGGGTTGTCTTCGGCCTGGGCTCTGACGCTCGATGCAATCACCAGCACTTACAAAGTTGCTCGTGGGGCCGGACACTCCGCTCTTTTTTGGGGTCCCCTCGTCTGCACAGCTCCGGGCACACAAGCTCTCAACATCGGAGAGTGATGTGCCGAAGAACACGGGGGGCGCTCACTGCTGTGCACTTCGCATCATCGTCACCGTGATGTTCTTGCAGATCCACCAACGCTGCGGTCACAGGGCTAAGTATGGCAGTCTCAACTTGATGTGATTCGCGTCGGTTGCAGACGGCCTGTAGCACGCCAGCGCTCCAGTGCAGCAAGCAACAAACGTCGCGGCATCATCCACGAGGTCTGCTCTGAGGTAGTGGACAATGTCGTCCGAGAGGCCATACATGATGATGCGGGCCACGAGGAAAGCCAAAATGGAGATTGGAAGCGCTGCCAACACGTCCAACAAATTTCCTGTACTCGGTGTCATGCAAGCACCTTGTGGATGGAATGCGCCACGAGACAAAGCTACGGGCACGGGTAGTAGAGAAGGATTGCGTCAATGATGCCGGCGGCATCCGTTATCAGATGTAGGATGCGGCTTGAGCCGAGAAAGCCATCAGTTCAGAAGCTATGAGCTCCCCAACACCTCCCCCCTTGCCGCTACATTGCTTCTGAGCAAAGTGCCAGGGCATATGTATCCTTCTAGCACGCCTTCTTGCAACAAAAGTTCGGCATCTGGATCTTGATCTTGAGCGGGTGGGGAAGTACTAACTTCGTCATCCAAGTGGTCGATGTCTAAGCTGTGCTGGAGAGCCTGGGAAAGTCGCAAAGGGACTTCGTCAGAACCTATGCACCGCTGTGAGTGCTGCTGATTCGAAAGGGGACTACTGATTCCCTTCCAAGTGGCTCTGTCAGCGCAAACCAGACCTCCAAAGAAAACACACACCTCCTCATATTCCGTCATCCTACAGACATGCTCGCACGCTTATGTCTCAGCAGCTTTAACCCCGGACTATTCTGAATGGTCTGCTAAGTCTGCTAGGTGTGCCCCAGCAGTTCGCCAGGCCGCCAGAATCCAGAAGGGACCATGCCAGCACAGCAACATGTTCCTTGGCGATAAGGTGGCGTATTTCTAAACAGCTGGAACAATCTCGCCAACCGACAGCTAGAAGCCTAGCTTTGAAGCTCCAGGCTCGCAATGACCCTGTGCCCCAAGCGGGAATATCACGAGCAATGCCGCTCTTGTGCAGCCCATGACCATCTTGAAGGCAAGCCCTCGTTGATGGAATCGTCCTTGGCCGACGACAAAGAGATGTCAGGCGGAGGGTGTCGCGCGTCCATTGAGCCAAGCAGCAAACAACAGGCACATTGGTGACGTGCAAAGCCGGCAGCATTGTCACCAGCTGGAATTGAGCCCAAAACCGCCACTGTCCAAGCTGCAAAAGCATTAGAAAAGTTGAGTTGTGCGAGGGATGCAAGAGAATCTGCCTGGGTCTGGGTCCGGCCGGTCCGGCGTGCAAGCTCGGAATGGGCCGGCACCCTGAGAGGCCAACCAGGGCCGTGCAGCTCGTGGAGCCTGAGATCTCGGTCTGGCTGTGGCTTTCTGTCACGCCGAGTCGACGGCCTACCACAACAGCAGCAACGGGGACCTGTCACGGACCAAGGAATCTTCAGACATGATGCAAGGCTTGAGGGCCGCAGGCATGGAGACCGAAAGCTCGGCGGATTTACTGGTGGATGTTGGCCCCCGGCAGGTAAGCGGGCTTGTATCCGCGGGATTGCAGTAGTAGTAGTAGTCGTCGTCGTTGCCGTCGTCGTCGTGGTAGTAGTCGTCGTCGTCGTAGTAGTAGTACGGGCGTAGCCCTA
>CAJNJA010056119.1:251-24076 GCA_905231915.1 Symbiodinium necroappetens | reverse complement strand
GAACTATCGTCATCATCATCATCATCATCACGGTCGCCGTCCCGTCATCAACACCTGGTACAGGGCTGCGATTGTGAGCTTGAGTCGCCGGCGTTGGATCTGGACTTTCGCTGGACATCGTCGCATTTTGCGATATGTCGGTTTTTCCGGCCGGGAAGCAGTCGGAAGCAGGCACGGTGGTCAGGCAGACAACAAGGGTTTGGGCGGCGCAGTCCCGCATTCCATTGCGACCTTGGTGAATGGTCGTATTTTTGTGTGATCATTTCAAGTCGTCAGTCAAGCGAGCCGCTATGGCTTCTCTGCGATGGACCGACTGTAAACTCTGTTCGAAACCATGGCAGCTTCTCTGCGATGGACCGACTGTAAACTCTGTTCGAAACCATGGCAACTTCGACATTCATAGACACACAAACAGATGGACATGATTTTGTTCAGTGTGCTTGCTGACTAGCGGCTAGCGTCAGTCAGTCTTAATTACAGACCATTGACACAGCTCGTTTGCATTTGGTTCGGCTGCGGCGGTCAACACTCAGCACGTCCTGCGCTGGTCCTCCTACCCATGCCTCGGCTTAAAACTATTCCATCCGAAGCTGGACCGGCAAAAAAGCAGCAAGGAATCGCTTGGTAATCGCACGGAAACAGTGGATTCATTGCAGGACGTCTGGTGCAAACCAGAAAGACCTGCTGCTGTTCGAGCACCTGGCTGCAAGTCAGGCTCCTTGGACCAAACGAGGTCAAGGGCTTGTGGCTGTCAGAGTTTTTGCGTCTCCGTTACATGGTCTTGAAGATTTCGATGCCCAACGTGCGGAAGTCGTAGTCTGGGCTGGAAGGGCTCGTTGGCAATCTCTGGTGTGCTGGTCCGGGAGATGCAAGTGGAAGCCGGCACAGGCTATGACATGCGATTCATACTTGGGAGGCTTCAGGTTACGACTTTTCAGTCCCGCGCACAGTCGCGGTCTCGGTCTCTTTTATTCTCTTGACCAGAATCCCTCCCCCGCAGCTCGCAGCCTGGCAATACTTGCACAACATTTGTTTTGAGATGTATCTCCCTTTTACACTAACCTGAAGACATGTGGAGTACTGCTACTGGTGGGATTCGAGAGCCACTCTCCACGTTGCCGAGGAGCCTTTGCAGGACTGGGTGTGCCGTGCCCCTCAGCTTGATCCAGTAATGGCTCGAAAGAAATGACAGCCCTGGACCTTTTCTGTGCATGTCGGATCACAGATTCCTCACCTATCTTCGGAGCGGTGCGTACAAGACATGGTATGTCTTTTTAGTACACAATCCTTTTGAAGTGCCCCGTGCCGAAGAAACTGGCTGGGTGTTACCCCAACCAAAAGTTGCGGAGAAAGGTAGCGGCTTCTCAACTCGGATTTAGGAATGCTGTCGTGCAGCAAGGTGGAAACGGATAGCTACTTCGCCGCGGCCAACTTCCGCAGGTTCGTGCTTGGTCGCAACTTGACCGCAGAGGACTGGCAAAGGGAGTGATGTTTCTGACACCGGAACCGAGGTGGGTTTGTGGTTTCGGCCATGGCCCTGTTTGATTCATTCAAGTATTGAAGCCAGTTTAAGTTAAGTATTGAAGCCATTTCCCGTAACTAAATTTAAATAACCAAGTGCAGATGCCTGAAGCAGGAGGTGAAGAGGTTAAGACGTGAAGTATCCTTGGCAGTATCTTCTGGTGGAAAAGTCTCGTCTCTCCAGTCCCAGCTGCCTGTCAACATCGCAGGAGCCGTTGTACCTTGGGAGCTTGGCATACTGGCAAGTACACTTCGAGCCCCGCATCCTTTACAACGAGCAGGCGGGGATGGAGCAGCTCAACGCCTCACAGCAGTGAATGAAAAGGCACCGAAGATTGACTTTGATTGCCCAAGGTCCTCTCCCACATGCCTCTGGACCTTGGCCCCTGAGAACAAGCAAAAACTTTGCTGAGCACAACTTGTTCAGGTCCAATGTCTCAGCCGAGCTGCAGTGCTGCGAATGGGTGCTGTAGTCAAGGTGCGACGGTCTGAACGGGAACTCATTGAGATGAGCTTGTTTCCGGGTTTTACTCTGCATTAATTTGGAGCTGCAAAGCGGCCGGAGACAGTGTTCCGTCATCTGGCATCTACGCGGAGTTTCTTCAGAAAGCAGTCTTCCATAATGCACATAGACCAGATACCTGAGAATCCCAACGTGCATCTGGCACGATGAAATGACGAACAAGGGTTCAGATAGTGACTGGCTGAGGTGTTCGGAAAAGTTGGCGAGGTCGTACCAACCCTGCTAGGAAGAGGGCAAGAACGAGATATGAAGTGACATGAAGAAGTCTTGGCTTCGGGACCGTAGGCACGCTGCATGATCTGGAGGCGGCGCCGAAGGCTGCAGCTGCGACCTATGCGCGATGCGAGGCTTGAGTCAACGAGAGGGGCCGGCGAGGCTTTTCCTAAATTAGGCATGGTGTAATTTGCGTAGTTCACTGGCGAGGTATGGTGGCTGAGTTTGCCAGCTGCCAGCCATGAAGACAGATTGTTGAAGCAGGGGTTACTTTCTGGAGTTGGGATCTTGCAAGTCACTGCCGGGCACGAGCACTCGCACGTTGTGGCTAGTTTCAGGCGAATTGCTTCTTTTGCCGAGTTTGAAGGCAACCGTCTCAGCTGCAGAAGACTAAGAGCATATATGCCGTCCGGCTTCGTTTTGCTGTTTTGGATCAGGTGGCTCCTGGACATCGTGGCGACATCATGACCTTTGGCAACAATTCAGCTGTCCGCCGATTGCTTCGGCCCGCAAAATGTGCCGAAATTCTCGTGCTACTATCATACCGCACCGCTGCATCATCGCAAAATCATCTTAGTCAGTAGTTTGTTCTCGGTTGGTGTAGTTAGAGCGGTCATGCTCGAAGATGCTCGATATGCGAGGAAGCAGGGAAGGCGGCAGGAAGGCAGGCAGTGAAGCTGATCTGAAGGCACGGCTTATGAGATTTCATACAGGCCGGCTGCAGCGAAGCAGCAGCCTGCGAGACCAGAAGTCACGCTGCTTTTGTCGAGCGCGAGAATACGAAAGCCGAATCCTTGTGCAGCCTTCAACTGTTTTCAGGATGGGACTTTGCCTGGCTGACTCTTGATTCCAAATAAAGCAAGCACTGACAGCAAAGAGCTACGAGCTGCAAGTTCCCACGGCAACACAAATGCCGTGTAGATGCCCGATACTAATAGAGCAGGAGCAAAGGAGACCTTGCGAAAGCACCGTTCAATCTTTAGATCATGCTTCAAAGGTCACCTAGGCAGAGGAACGAAGACAACCAGAAGTTCTTATCCAGTGGCCTCACAGTGTGCATACTTCTATTTCTTCTTTTGGGAAGCATCCGGCTGGGAGGGCAAATCTTTGGCATCCACACCGTATCCGGGCGCCACTGCACACTCTAGGCCGATTCTTTTGCCTCTTTTGCTATGTTGGGGAAATTCCAGGAGGACATTCTCATCCCAACCTCCAGGCCCAAGGAATCCCAAGGCCGTCTTGGAGCGAGCAGTTTAGAGCTGACTGCTGCGAGCACGCTGAAGAATGCTTGGTTCTCAACCGTAAAGCCGTTATGAGGATGTTTCTACTGGTGACAGCATCCACATCTCGAAAGAAGTTGGGTCCAAGTCTTCAAGCCCACCTCATGGGTATCTGAGTCATTGTTCACCCCAAGCCCTGTACAGCACCAGCAATCCCCACCTGTCTTGAGGAAGCGGGCATCGGACCGCATCCGGATGTAACTGACCGATGGGGCCGCGAGTACTTCATGAACTTTCGCATGGAGGCCAGATTTGGTTTCAGAATGCAGATAGCCGTCGGGCTTGGGTCGAGCATCGTCGCGCAGATTGGCAGGACATGGCTGCCCATGCACCTGACAACGCCTATGGGGAGCTCATGGCGGACCCAAGGGAGATCACCAGCACCTCGGTGCAGGCCTACACAGACCGAACCTCCGGGACTGGTGGCATACTAGGAACAAATCAGAGCTAGGAACAAGCAGAAGTTCCCTGCCTGCAACTCCCAGGTGGCACATTGCTCACTTGACCTTCACACTTCGGATTCGGGTGAGTGGAGTTGACCTTTAGGTTTATGGGTTTTGCCCTCCCCAACGACTTTGGTCTCAGGCAACGCAGCCATCCATTGGCGAGGAAAGGCGCAACTTGGAAAAGACTTGGTTCGAAGGCTTCTCAGGAGCAAGGGCTTTGAGGGAAATCAGGCCCGTTTTGCGAGATCGCACGGAGGTTCCCACATCATATTCGTAGCTCAGCAGTTCACAGCCAACCCAGATCCAAGAATGGAGGCACAATCTGTTGAGTGCAATAAAATCGCAGTCATGGCACAGCAGTGTGCCGCGGATGTTCGAGAAGTGACGAACCGGTAGTTTGCCACCGAGATACCCAAAACTGCTAATCGATAGATACAATTGGAAGCTCGGTGCCGAGGCCGCACCGGGTTGTGTGACTGCAACCCTAACTGCACGTCCTGAAAACGCCCCTGCCGAAACACGGGACCTTGAACCAAGCCGATGGTACTGCACTTGCGATCTCGAGCCCAAGAACTGGACCCCCCGACCCCAAAGCACCGTAAGAGACTCCGAGGCATCTCTTCATGCCTTGCTTGTGGATCAACCGCTTCTGGGCTTCACCATGGCCGATCAGCTTCCATGACTACAAGGCAGCAGGAAATATCCACATACGTGTGTGTGTGTATATATATATATATGTAAATCATATACATGTATTTGTATCACATGTTTCAATTGCAGGAGTTATTCTGACCAACCCTTTCAGTGCAGCTTCGAGACCCCGAAGTGGATGTAATATTGCCACGGCTACCACCACCACTGCCACTTCTACCGCCGGTATCATGGTTCTGCCACTCCTATTAAATGTTTGAGACTTGTTTTTTGCAGCTGCCGTGCTTTGCAAACACAGCTGCATTTACCCGAATTTGCACAGGATCCCGAGAAGCTTCGGGAGGTTCCTTGGCACAGCGTTTATGTCTTTGCTCGGCGTTCCTCCGGACCTTGAGATTACCATTGGGATCATGGGGTATAGTGTCTCTCATGAGGAGACACCTTTGGGGCCACAGTTCAGGACTCCAGCCTCGAACCCCAAACAACAACAGCAGGAGTGATTCTGTTGCGATGCCGCCGGAGTTCACGTGTCATTATCCCCACAAAACCTCGCAACCCCTAGCTCAATGCTAAGACTTCGATCGCAAGACCATTCATGAAACCATAGTTCCCCAAAGTGATCTTAGTTCTAAACCCGAGATGCTTCGTTTGATGTAGATGTTAAGATGTATGAGGTGCACGAAATCATGCATGGCCGCCAAAGCTGCCGGCGCTGCCCCGATGGTTACGTTCCTCGCCTGGCAGAAGAAAAGCAGCGACTTGCTCGTGTGCTTGACAGTAGTTGACATGCACGCAATAGAAGATTATATTCATGACAAACATAATCAGACTGAAGCTAGTAATATCAGCCGAACTGAGACTGGTAGCCAAACGGTACATTGCATCAAGCCCAAGTTTCGCACGACCGTCCAAAGAAAACCGAAGACCATTGAAAAGCCACAAAAACTTGCACCAACAATAAACACTCAACACTGAAGTCGTGAACCACAAGATCCTAGCTTCGAAGCCGCGAAGCCTGAAAGCCTTAAACATGTAAAACCGTAAAGACGAAGACCCTTGGCCGTCAGCGGTAAACCCTTGAACCGAAGACTGCAGCAGCAACAGAACCCGGGGAAGTGTGGTCGGGCGACATGTTTCGAGGGTACGTAAGAATACCCACAAGAACAGAAAGCCGCTAGGAAGAAGGGTAATATGGGCATTTATGGACAGTGACAAAGATACTGCATACGGAGAACAGCACTGTAGTAAGAGCAGGTGCGAGACCAACGACTAGTACTCATAGGTATGAGAGAGCGACGGTCAATTCCATACCATAGCTTGATGCATCCTGCCAAAAAACGGGTCGGTTTGAAGCAGGGCCTTGCACATCCCCCAAATGTTGGTCTTTATTGCGGGGGTTCCGAAGGCTTCTGCGGATGACCCAAAATCTTGTCAACGACACCACCAAGCCCAATTCAGTCACGTCAGAACCCATGTGCTTGTCAGAAGGGGATGGGTTTGGCATCTCTTTACATCAGGTCCAAGGCAGCCAGATAGCAGATTGCGTCGTCATACGTCGTGCGAGCGCACATGGTAGCAAGCAACATCGCACTCTACTGCATGAGCCACACCCTCATCACACCGACAGCAGGAGGTTCGGCTGTCGCTATGTTTCGGCTCGCAAAGGAGGATGCGGCCCATGAGCTTGCTCCAAATCCAGGCTTGATCCGTCATCACTCTCAACTGGCCCGCAACTGCTTGTGCCCAACATGGACGGCGCACGCAGCAGCTGCAGTAAGACTCTGGCACAGCTGCACCAAATGCCCACCCTGCAGATTACACCGAAAACCCACCGACACGTATACAAAGCCGGGGCCACGAGTAGATTCGGAGACTTTGCCGAACATCTCAAACTCACGGACTTAAAGGCATCCGGTCGCAGCCCTCAACCCCTTGAGACTTGAGCCTTTGCAGATCCTCTCAGCAGCTCAAGAGCAAGTCGAGCTAAGCCCGCCGGCAATGGCGAAGGGCTGGGATCATGGACACCCGCCGTGCAGGCCTTTTGCAGAGGAACACTATCCTGTGTTGGATTTCGACTGTAAAAGTACTAGTAGTGATTTGCAATATGCGCAAGAGATTTTAAGTATCGGGTGTGGCTCTCGCCTGTGGCGTATATTCAGAAGCAGGGCATGTTATAGAACCGCCCAATTGGAACTTGTTTAAAGCAAAGACTGAGCCTTTTCCCACTATGCAATGATAGACTGCAAACATAATCATATGTGTTCTGCTTGTAACGTGCATGCATGATGTATGTGCAGGTGTGCATGCATGTCGTGTTTGTCATGTGCGCCGTGTATGTGATATATCTAAGTCAGTGTCTAATGTTGACGGGCGTACATACGTAGGTATGTGTGTACGTATGTATGTATGCATGTATGAGCGTAGTGATGAACATGTGCATGTATTTCTGAATATGGAAACAGAGCCACTTTCCCTGACGCAGCCCTCGCTCTACCACAACGCAGTAGACTCGTCCCGAGATCGCGAGCGAGAGCGAGAACGGTCTCTAGTGGCTGTAGGCACAGGCTCATTGGGTCGGCACTAGTCGCACGCTCACTGGTGGTAGCAGGCGCAAGATCGCTGGTAGCACGGTCACTGGTGTATGGGTGCGTGTGTGGTGTATGTATGTATGTATGTACGTACGTACGTACGTACGTATGTACATATGTATGTATACATATATATATATATGCAGGCAAGAGACACTGATAGATAGACGGATGGATAGACAGTTAGGTTTAGATAGATGCATAGATATGTAGGAGCCTTTCACACAGACCGAACATGCAAGGAATAGCAAAACCTATCACCTGCTGGTTCACCCCCGGCTGCTCTGCGCAGGCTTGCTGCTGTTGGTCCTGTTCGGAATCGCTGGTTTGGCATGGAGTCTCTCTCTACAAACGGGTGCTGTGAGCAGTTTCCATTCAAGCTTGTGGACATTCAGGAAATGGTTAGATTGCCCCAACAGTGAAAGTTCAACAGTGTTTTTCTTGGCGAGCTGGTAGACTTAGAGCTACAGTTTTTCGAGCCTCTGGTCATCCTGAAAGCCTAAGCACCTGCAACGTCTGGAATCATGAACCCCGAAGAGGATACTAGAATCCAACGTATAAGGAATTGGAACCAAATTGGGTCGTGTAGATCTTTGTCTCGAAGCATGTACCTGACGTCTCAAGCTGAAAGAACCTACACGACGATTTGGTTGTCTAATGCTGTCTAAGTCCCGGAGAGCCAAGCAGCCAATCTGCTCTCATGATGTGTCATCCCAAAGCCCCCAAGACATCCGAACGCGACAAGAACTGCTAACCCCAGGAACTCGAGAGTCAGCAGCATCGTCGAGGTCGTTCCAGCGGCAATTCCACAGGCTTGCAGAGGGCCACTGTAGTAATACTTTGGTAGCACGATAGCGGTGATCGTGGATAGGAACAGGGTCAGGGGGAGGAGGGGGAGGAGGAGGTGCAGCATGACGACGACGACGACGACGACGACAATGCGAGGGCATGGATCCTCATGATCGTCATCATCGTTGTTCGATGTTTGCCATTATCAACATATAGAGAGAAGATCGCCCAAACAGTGTCTGCCCCTTTGGGAGACCAAGCCCACATCCTCAGCTAAGCTCATTCTAGGGGTCTAACCTATGTCCAAACAAGGTGACAGAGCCCAATGCCCAATCCCGAAACCTTGAGTCGGAGGCGGCAGAGCTGCAAGAGCACCCTGGACGCAGCGAAGGGGCTGAGCGGTTGAGCCAACTTGTTGGTATGGAGCATTGAGTCTCGGGGATGCGGAGACTGCGCAGATCACTGAATTTGGCATCCTTGGCTCCCAGGGCGAAGCAAGATCCAGCCCGGCTTCGGCAAGGGCAGTCTGTTGGCTATGCCACTTGGCAGCAGGTTCTGTTACATTCATGACCAGTTAAGGTTGCAGGACCCGCTTCCCCGTGCCTCCTCGCTATAATTCCCCGGACAGGACACCGCAGAAGCCCGTGTGTCCTCATAAGTCTTGACTCCTCATCGAATCCCCAAAACCTCCGCACACCAAGACCGCCTTAACCGACGAAATGAAGCAAATCGTGGATGGGCTCACGGCAGCTTGGAAAACACAGTCATACGTCCTCGCATCATACAGGTTTTCACAAACATGCTCACCAGCAACATGCCAGAGACTTTCGCGAGTGGCCGATGTGTCATGAGCAGCGCTCAGGACGTGGTAGTCCTCCGCACGTGGGCCACTCCTTCTTGGTGGCCTGGCAGTGCATCAAGGTCGTGCGATATCCTCGATTGAGGCTTCGTGTGGAGGCCAGCAGCATCAGTCGGCACCAGCTGGAACTGTCGTAGCATTTATCACGGCTGAGTTTTGGCGCTTCTGAACGCCGCAATGCTGAACGAACTGCCAGTCTACCTCCAATCTCAAACACCCACCAACAGGTACAGCACCAACAGAAGCTAGCAGAATGCCGGCTGACTTGGTGAGGTTACACGCCGTGTCTGCGACCGCCAAAGATGACGCTTCCAAGGAGCTGCGGACGCAGAAGCTGCGTGAGTGCTGCTCGTCTTTTGCTGCGAGAATCGCAGGATCTGGATGTCAGGGTGTCGATGGTATACCATATAGGATTTCTATGCGGCCCAGGACCAGGACAATAGACATGAACCGCCAAAATGTTGGCGACCACTGCCTGGAGCCGATAGATTGCCTAGGTCCTTTGACACTGCTGGCCCAGTGGGTGTTTGACGAGGGCTGCGTCGTGGCCTCAGCAGTGCGCAGAAGGAATGTTGAGCTTTGGAAGACTGCCGCCTCTCCATCCTCACTTCGTGCACGACCAGCCCCAATCCTCGTACATCAGACCATGTGGAGCCTGAAGTTACGGTTGTGGTCACCCAACTGGTGCTGCAAGGTGGGCGATTTCACGTTTGCCATCGACATCGGCAGCTCTGCAGGGTTTTGGCAAAGCTAAAGTTTTTGCCCGCTCGGCGCGGCGTAGAGTTTAAGGTGTGAAGGTGTGGGGAGAGATGTATGACGAAGAGCTTTGTTCCATTCAACCCTCAACCCTCCCTGAGTCTAATGTATCCGAGGGTCTATGAACATACTATAAGCCCTAAACTGGACCATGCCCGCAGACGCTAAACCAGCTCAACCCGATGCGCTGTAAGTACCCAGGGCCTTGTGAACATAAGCCTTGCAGCAGCGAATTCGCTCAGCCGCACTCTTGCTGCAAACCACAACAAGCATGACACCCTGGCTGCACACGGGACAGCACCACACCAGAAGTCCGACAAATCGTGGAATGCCCCTCCCCCCTCCTTCCCCCCCCACCCAAGACTCGGCCCCGGAGCCAAGAGCGAACCCAAGACCTTTCAACCGAAGCTTTCAGAAGCTGATTCAGACTTTGCAGGGCTCCAACACTCCCACAAGACGCAGCCAATGCGCTCTTGCCTGCTCCAAAAGGTATGAACCTGGGCTGGTTCTCGGCCCTGGCAGCGGCCAGCGGCCTCCACGTCCTTGCCGTGGAGCCGCGGCAGGCGCCGTTAAGGCGCCCGGGAATTTGGGGGGGGGCCGTTTCGGGTTTTGGGGCAGAAAAGGCGAGTCGGAAGGCCGAAAAACCGAAGAAGGGAAAGTGCCTGGCGGCCAGCAAGCCTGAAGCATCAGACTCTCGAGGATGAAGAGCAGCCCCAAGCAGAAAGTGGGCGGAAAGTCGTGCTCGTGCGTCCAGGTACATGGAGAAGACCATCGCCCTGAACCTGGAGTTGCAAAATCAGGCATTAGGGGAAGGGTAAGCCTATTGCTTTGGGGTCTTGTGAGTCTTGTGTTCCTGGACATACACTTAAAGACGATGAACAATTGCTGAAGACATGTTCTGCATCTCTACAACGAAGAAGCTAATGAAATCATGTCTGATTCTGGACACCCCACCCAGGCCGAAGATTTGTTTCACCCTACCCCATGCGACACCTGAAGCTTCCTAGAGGGCTGGGGCAAGCCAAGGAACGGCTGGCAGGGTCGAATTGACCTCCTTCACGGCGGTTTGGCGGAGGCAACAATCTCTCTGCACGTTTCTCACACAGCGCTTGCCACAAGTTCCTGGTAAGCTTGTCGAAACTCTTCCTGGGTCGTGCTCTTAAGATTCAGTTCATAGCCGAAATACATCTGACCCTTTCTCGATTCGAATCGTCGCTCAGGCATCCGGCCAGCTCTATGTGGATGAGTCGCGCTGGTGGGAGAGGAGGCGCTGGCTTTTGTAGCGGTGTCTTTTGCGGTGCGTGCCCATGCGGCCTTCCAGCCAAGATGCTGTGTCACTGCTGTTTCACCACCGCACCATCATGATCAACCCAAGTAGTAGCTTTCCTACATTTTCCTACGGCCCATTGACGAGTGAATGGCGGACATGTTTCTCCGGGTTCTGCGGAGCTCGAGCCTAAAGCCCATGATTTGCGTCTTGCAAACCCGTTCTACCATACAAGACCAGAAGACAGCGATCACCGGAACAGCAGAGTGATAGTCAAACAAAGTGTTCTGGTCCCTGCAACTCAACACATGTACGGCATGACACCCCGAAACGCGAAAGCACGTTCTTCCTTTCCATGCCAAGTGGCTAAGCACTCTTCAGCCATCAGTTTCTTCGGAAACCTCAAGATCCGCAAAGGGGCGTCCCTCCACAGGTCCGCCTCTCGAGAGGCCGGTGACGGGCGCAGCGCCACGAAGGCTCCGTGCAAATTTTCGTGTGCACCTAGAAGGGCGAGGAACCGAAACCCGAAAGAAGACCCGCGGTAAGATGGTCATTTTCTTCTGGAAGTAGGGACTGCGAAACCCACCTGACAAGCTTCGTCAAAACTCTAAAGGTAGTTGGTCCGATGATTGCGAGCGATAGCACATGGTAGCCGCATCTGAAGGCCCTTCGCTTAGACGACGCTGTGCCGCCCGACTCCAAGGCCAGACCTTTGGTCCCATTTCCTTGGAAAAAACCATGTGTGACAGCATACCACACGAGTACAGCATCTTAGCGCCCGTAAATTGACGATTGGTTTTGGGGGTGGACTGCAGTGTGTAGTGATCCTGAATGGGTGGAGTATGTGTTGCGAGATATTTTTGTTGTTTTGCGAGTTTCGTTTTGCCTGGTTTGGTATTTTGAGTTCAGGCACTCTTTTTGTATCTTTCCTGCTATATATTTAATTTGTCTCCGGTTTGTTCCCCCTTTTGCTCCCAGCCCACCCAAAGAATCTCGAAACAGCAAGTGACAACGCTTGAAAACAGGCCCCCCATTATGTTTGTCGAGGCCTTGCGATTCCCTTTTCCCTGTCAAGAGTTCCCACAGATCATCATAGTAAGGGACCTGGTGTTTGGACAAAGCTCACTAAATCGGAGTTCAAACTGCCCTTGAGCTCATGACCATGCGTTTGGCTTCGCACGTTTAGAGTGGCAGGTGTGTCTGCTGAAAGCCGACTGCCGCGGGTGTGAGGCAGAGGCCATGTCAGCTGTCGTAAACCGAAAGGGGCTCCAAAGACTGAGGGCCCAGAAGAACCCCAACCTGAAAGGTTACAGCAACCACTAAGGTCTAAATATCTTTACTATGAGTCAGTCGCTGCTGCTTGAGCTGAAGTAGCCGTCTGGGGTTGCCTGTGCGAGTGGCAAGCTTGTACCTGTACTAAGCCCGAAACACCTATCACAATTTAGGAACAGTTTTGCTCTTCTTCTCAGCAGCAATCGTGGCAATAGTAGCGGTAGTAGTAGTTGTTGTTGTTGTCCTCCTACTACTACTACTACGACGACGACTACTACTACTGCTGCTACTGCTACTCCTCCTCCTCCTCCTGCTGCTGCTACTGCTGCTGCTAGTAGTACGAATGCGGCTGCTTCTGCTACTCAAGTACAAGTCTCTCAGCAATGATTGATTTGCATATTGGTGGTCAGGGGCAATAGCTGCTGCCCGAGACCCGAAATCCCCGCACCCAGAAACCCAGCTCCCTGTGGTTTCAGCTCGGAGTTGGAGTTTTTTCGGGGGATTTTCCCAGGCCTTCCGCTCGGGCAAGGAGCTCCTGGCCGCTGGATCGATCCAGGCAGTTTTAGAGTTTAGGGATTCTGGCTCTTGATCCTGGGCAAGCTCCCGGACGAGGGGGTGTTGCTTTGGAGGCTAGCCTTCCTGTGGACTTGATTTCGAAAGGCCCCAGGACAAGAAGCCCAAGTGCAAGCTGCCACAGTGTCGAAGATGTCTGATGCGAGCCAAGCCAAAGGTCTTTGCTACACAGAAGGGGCAAGGCCTGCTTGGACAAACCAATCCGTCTGAAGTGCATTTTGATGTCCAGCAGAACGCTTGCTACTGGTTCACGGAGCTCTTCTGCAAGTGGCCGTGCATGACGGCATGCCTTTGCGTCTGTGCCAGATGGATGAACCCAACCACGATCGTCGCACTCAGTTGGGTTGAAAACTAATCTGCGCCAGAGTCCGCAGGAAGTTTCATGATCGCAAGGCTTGAAAGCTACGATCCCGACACTCGAAAACTCGCCCAACCCTGCGTCGAACCTCCCGAAACGTCAGGAACACTCGACAGCCCAAACTGTGACCACCACATCTTGACAATCTAGGTCATCACTCCCGCACGTCACAATAAGTCATAAGCCCTCAATCATTGCAAGAACTGGCGTGCAGCGAACTCCAGAAATAGTCCATGTCCGGCTGATGCTCCCAAGCCTAATCCTCTACCTTGCAGCCCAGAGCCTTGATCCCAAGCAGGTGGTGCAGATGGAGTACGACCATTCCCCAGCCGCCCAATCTGCCCTCGAAACGCTCCAGCAGCTGTCACCTCGGCCCTGGCAGTGCACCTCCGTGAGGAGTTCAGACAAAGCTTGTGTATATTTCTGGTTGAACGCCGCAAGCAAACAGAAGGGCACAGCTTCCGGACGTTGCTTGGGCACCTGCTCTCCTGTGTTCTATTTTGATGCTGGGGCCTTAATTGGATTGCACGCTGCACAGTAGCGATTCGCACGGGCTCCTCTTCGGAAGGTATCCTCCTGCCTGCCGGTCTCCGCTGTGCCGGCGCAGACTTGTTGGACGCTGAGGGGGAAGCCCTCCGCGAGATTTGGGAGCCTCAGATTGCAGCCCACTCCCCAATAACATCGTTTTGTCTTCTGCTCCGGGCGCAAGCCGACGAGCACGCTGTGTAGCTTTGCGAAGCTGAGGATTTCATCTTTGCAGGGGCTGCTTCGCTGCAGTGTCTCAAGCAGAGCCAAACATCCGAAAGCGGATGAATCCCCTAAGTGAACCCAAGGTTCACGTAGACTGCCGGGCCGCCAAGCTTGTGGAGACGGCGCCGGAGCAGGCTTGCAGGGTTTGGGCTGCTAGCGGCATGGTGCAGGGGATCAAAACCATACATCACGTTCAAAAAAGCCTGCCACACCAGGACCTTGCGCAGCTGTTTGAACTGTATGCAGGCTTTCGAGCCAGGGATTGCTTTGCCGTCTCTGCATTCGACACCTGAAGAGCCAGCATCATGGGAAGGGACCATGTGAAGGTCGTTGTCGTTACAGATCATGTAAGCGTGTGTTGGCTTTTGTGAGGTTATGCGGGGCTACCACACCGTGCCTTAGAAGCACAGATTGTTTGGATCTGGATTTGTCAAGATGCTGTGACAACCGATCCGCTCAAACTCGACCGACCAAATCTTAGTTCCCAACCATGTCAATTCCAGATCCGCTTCAACAAACCAGAAACCGAGGACCTCTGGCTGGTGCACGACGACACCATGGACCGACTGAGGGCGGAGCCGCGGTTTGTCGCGGCGTCACAGCGAGCGGCTGAGGCCCACATGACTTGAGATCTCTCAATTTTACAGAAACGACCGAAAGTTTGCATGTTCAATACAGTCGTTCCGAGAGATTTCCGAGCTTCTCACCGCTCTGAAGCTGCAGATCTCCGAGCATAGAAACTGCAAAGTGGTTCCACGTCCAGTACACCGCCCATGCCAGGCTGCCAACCAGCAGTGCCTCCTAGCTGCAGACCCCATGTATCCATGATCCGCTTAGCTGGGGCCTGGGGCATTTGCATGTGGGCAGCGTCCCCAGACAAGCACTTGGCTTCCACACCCTGTCCAGCGTCGCAACACTTCGGTGGGTTACGCTAGCAAAACCTAATTCAAAATCTCTAGATCGTTGTTGAAGGATTCTTCGTTTTGATGCCATCGCAGTCTAGGGCCGGTCTGTTTTGTCCGAACCTCCCCAGGTGAATACAGCTCAAGTCAGACTGCAGAGCAGGGCGTTTGTGACCTCCTCTGCCACGAGTTCACCACTTTGGAGGAGGTGCTGCTCCTCCTACTACTGCTACTACTGCTACTGTGTCTTACTTCTTCTATTTTGGTGTTGCGTCTTCTTCTACTACGTGTTATGGACTTTTAGCCCGTCGTACTATGGTTCCTCTGGATTCCTCTCAGCTGTTCTAGGACTCTAGCTATGATTGTCTTGTCGCGAGGGTGTTACTCCGTTGATTTGTCCATGTTGTCGCGGCCTCAACATCTTGTCGCCGGTGGTAGTAGCTTAAACCCTAAACCCTAAACCCTGGCAACCCCGATGAGCCTCCCCACCCGGTCCGAAGCAGCGCAGTGCCAAGTCCCCGTAGGCCCAGAGAGCCTGCGATGCCCGCCCGAGCTGCACAAAGGCGATCCTTGGGGGAACTTTGAAAGCCCTTGCGACATATAATATAATATAATATATTATAATATAATATAATATAATATAATATAATATAATATAATATAGTATAGTATAGTACAATCGGCTCAGAGGCTTAGAACTTTGGACACGCAACTCGAAGTTTCGCCTTGGGGTGTGGGAGCTTGGGGGCTTCCACGTGGGTTTTTTTTTCGGACTTTCGGCCGAGATCCTGGTGCCGTGTCGTACCTTCCTCCCGGGATCAATCTACCTCACTGTGTGTTGGCTGCTGATTCTTCAAGCGAGATTTGCAAGCGTCATGTCTTTTATTTGGTGTTTAAGAGAGGGCTGTTGTCTTTGCTTCGAAGCAGTCAAGCAGGTTCGAAGGCTTTGCCTGAGAATCCCGCTTCGAGTTGAACTTGCTTTCCTAACCTGCAAGGTTTCCACCGACAGCTAGGTCTACACAGCCCGGAGAATTAATTCAAACCTGAAAGCAAAAACTTTTCGATCCGCCATCGATTTTAACTCCGCAGGTCTTGCAGCGGGGCGACAGTTTCGAGCTCCGGGGCGGCTCGGCGCCGGGATCTGCGCAGGTGCAAGTGCAACTATCTACTCGAGTTGTTCCATGTCAGACTTCGGCAATGGGTGGAGTTCGGTTCCTTTTGTGCCTTGACTCTTTTCAGAGTCTCAGGGTGGCACAGGCTTTACTGTAGTAGTGGCTATGTACAAGCTGAGCTCCGGAAGTCTGCACCGCGAAAGATGAGAAGCGTGATGCGCCAAACCCGACAACCAAAACGACGTCATGGAGGGTTGATACTCGTCTCCAGGCCTAGAAAGCCAGCCACGCAATCCGATCTTCAGGGCTGAGACTTCGACACTTGCTAAAGCGAGCATCCCATCAAGCTAGGCTGGACCAGCTCGCTTGCTAAGTCGCGCAGAGGTTGCACTAATTATGACTAATTATGACTCTCAGTCTGGCAGGATTTCGTGCATGCCGGTATTCGGTATTTAGCTGCAGCCCCTCAAAGCAACATGAGTTAGCGGAGCATTGCATGGAGCAGAACTCTTGCGAAATGTTCAGGTTCCTGCGTATCTGAAGCTTGCTTGCAAGCTGGTGCAATGATCGCCAGCCATAAACACAATTGCGCTGAGGCTTGCTGTTGCTAGGGTTCTTGCCATCACGGTGATCATTCTGACTGATTGACTGTGACTGACTGACTGACTGACTGACTGACTGTAACGGCTTTAGCATGTTTCGCAGCCATGGTTGTGAAGCATGCATTCATACTGCTGCTGTATGAATGAACCTGGGAGACTTGGTGTCTGTAATGTTGATTGCACAAGGTTCAAGCATGTTGGTAGCAACTGATGTTTGACACTCTCATCTTCGGCAGTGTAACCCATGAGCAGTTTGCAGACAGCCAGGATACCTTGCACGGCGACCAAGCAGAGACATGAGTCATAACCGTCGATGCAAGCTGGACAGTAAGTAGAAGATCTTTGCATCAGCACATCCTCTTAGCTTGGCGCGGCCCGGGGCGTGTGCACTGACACGTCTGCTGACCTCGGCCAGAGGTGGTGCGGCGCCTGAGCACGAAAGTGATCCATCGAAGAGCACATTTGCAGGAGTCTGACGACTTGGAGACCACACCTCCAGAGCAAAAGGATTGAACTAACAACTATCGTTCAGCACGAGTGTCTCAAGATGATGACGGTGATGATGGTGATTAATGAGATGGTGCTTACATTGCTTCATTGCTTCTCCTCCTTCTGCCACCGCTGCTGCTGCCAACGACGACTGCCACCAGCACCGCCCTCACCACGAGCATCACCACCAGCACCTCCATGTGACGGCTTTGATGGCTACTGCATGCTTACACTCCGTGCTATTTCTGCTTCTGTTGGTTCGCGCCTACTACTACTGCTGTCACCACAATTCTGCTACTGCCACCGACACCGCCAAAACGACGGTTACCCCAACCTTTACCACGATCACAGCCATCGCAGCACTGCCTCTGCCACCCGGCTTGCTGCTGCAGCTGCACTGATGGCAAGAACGACTGTCATTGCACTCGCACTTCGAGCTCATTCTGTTCTCGAGGTTCAGACCATGCCGACGGGAACCGTCTCGAATTGGAACTTTCCGAAGCCAGGCACTCAATAATCCTGGTGCATCTGAGCTGGAGACTTCAAGTAAGCACTGCGGCCCCCCCCCTCCAACGGGACAAGTCTCCAAAGACAAGGCGATGCTTTACGTGAACTGAGGCCAGGCAGGCGCAACTCGGAAGGCTTCGGCTTCGTCAAGGCTGCCGAGTAGCGTCATCAGAACCTACGACCATACCGCATCAAATCCAGCTTACATTGGAAACGTCTCTGACAGGGAAAGCACGCGAGGAGATAGGAACGTCATGCGCTTCTCCACAAGTCTCACAGATCCGGCTACCCAGTCTTTTGCAGCCAATCGTTTAGCTCCAACAGTTGCACTGCACTCCTGCAATGTTTCCTCTGACTTGACTTGAACTCGGATGCCCGGTATTCCTCTTGAGTCAGGTTGACGGTGACAAGGACGGCGGTGGCGGTGATTTGTTCCTCTACGCCGACAGTATCAAGGAGAGCTTCGGGTGACTTAGGCATTTTTCGAGGTTGGGTTTTTCGTGGGCTCCCGCTCAAATTTCAGGTTTGGTGATGTAAGCCATGAACGGGCTTTGGGGTCTGGATGTCAGATGATGAGTTTGTCAGACCTTGTCAGTGTAGCTGAAATAGCGGGATCCATGGGCCATGCACTGAGTTCGAAATCAAAAAGTCACAATGCCGCAATGCAAAGTCGATGTCGGGCAAGGATGCTGAAACAAGGGCGGTAAGTTGAAATCTTGTGAGAGAGGATGCATTTCGCTGCAAGCATACTCGATAAAATGCTGTGACTGGTCCGGCACAGCAGGGTGTCGAAATGCAGCGACATAGAAGCAAGTCCGCAGAATTAAGCCACGACGTACAGACACCCGCACGACGACCAGGAATGAAAGACATGGTACACGAGTCCTTGCACAGTCAGCCGAAATCATCTCAGCATATGCAGCTCTCAACCAAAGTCCGAGATCTTCTTCAGCACCCATGAGAACTTTCGACAGGATCCGAAGCTACGGAGTGAGGCGAAGATCTTTGGCCTCAAGCCTGCGGCCCAGGGAGAGAACCACGTTTTGCGGTTCTAGGTTCGCTTCATTCGGGGTTTCTTTTTATGCCACCATGATTCCCGAATTTCGGCAGCCTTCGCGGCTGGCATCAAGTCAGCAGCCGTGCCTTGCTGAGGATGCCAAGATTGGCAGGGTTCCTGACTTGCACCAAGGAACCATCAGCGAATCAAGTTCGATATTGAGGCACCGAAAGACAGAGACAGAAGATGAGATTCTGTAGTACCATAGGACATGTCCCCATTTTACCCGGGCTGTGTTCTCTCAAATCTTCGGCTGCCGTTACTTGCATGTTCAGTGAGAGGGCGATTGGATGTCATGGGCAACCTTTGTCGCTTCCCACCTCAAACAGTAAATTTTAGTAAACCCATGCTCCGTCTTCCAAGACTCAGTATACCCTCCAGCACAAGCTCCGAACCCGGAGGAGCCACTGAGCGCACGCAAGAGCCGACTGGCCATCAACGCAGACATCCCAGAACGTGTTTGCGTCGTTGTTGGACATTCTTGAGCTCGGGGCGACAGGCTTTGGGGGGGTTCTGCAGGTGCCCCTTCCGCCTTTCGACCTAGCTAGCTGGTCGACGGCAGCATTCCTACCCGGATGCATCGAAGCCTCGCTTTGCATGTTTCGTCCCCCCTGACAGATGATCGTTCAGTAGTTCGTCGATTGCTTGGGGTGCTGATTCGGCAAGTCCTGACCGAATCCTGCAAAATAAGATGGGTGAAAATGATCAGGAAATTGCATATCGGTACATCCGGCACATCATCCCTGAACTGGACAGACACTTCGAAATTTGAGAACTACTTGCCGATTTTCTGAAGGGCCCTTTCCTTGCTCAGAGGAGTAACAGGGACGTTAGGCAGCGGTTGGAAGGTTTGCTGCCATGGGCGGATGAAGTACCCGAAGCTTGGATGTTTGCTGTCTGCAGGAGGGAGGGCGAATGGGCTGGTGGGTTGGGGGGGGAGTTGCGTGAGGTTCGGGATCTGCGCTCAGTGCTGGATTGACACTTCCACCCACCCTAAAGACATCACCAAACATTCACGCAGGTTATGCCAATGCGCGATGAGGCAAGTGGATTTCCATAGCTGTGCTTCGTGTCCTTTCATGATCGGCGTCCAGGGGTCGGGTTCTTGAAGCACAAGTGATGCAAAAGACACGGACTTGGGCCTTGTACGGCAGAAGAGCAGCAACTGTATTGGCCGGAGCCACAGCACTGTACAGAATAAGCGAGAACCACCATTGGAGTCTGTCATCAGCATCATCAACCCTAAACCCTAAACCCATGTATTTTTCAGTGCAGTGAAAGTCGGGGAACACACAGACTCTCCAAGCCTGGAGGATGACCGGCGCCCCGCCGCCCGGGATCGCAGTCGAAGCCGGCGCAGGTCGGCGGACGTGCCATTCAGGGTCAGGATTTGAAGGCGTTTAGAGGCTCTGAACTGTAGGAATGAATAGTTTTGTGGCTCACGGGATTGGGGAGGGAAGTGTCAGGATAATTAGAGACTCAAGGGAGGGTGTAGAAGCAAAGCGGTGCGGGTTCAGGCCATGCAACCTCGCTGTGGGTAGAGGATTTGAGGCGTTGAATCCTTTGGATACCGAATTTCGATCGTGACTTGATGTGGCACGGTTGAAACGAAGACGGCCCACACCCACATTCTGCAGTCAGGTCGCCCAGCCCCCCGAGGCGAAGGCAGGGTGCACAATTGTCATTCCTTTTCGCTTTGCCCTTTCTTTGCTGCTGATGTCAGTTTTGGGAGTGGCCTCGGACCCTTTGGCAAAGATTTCTCAAGTCGGCTGGCTGCAGCAGGACTCCTTTAGATGGTGAGTTTTTGCGAGAAGCCAGGTGTCCTTGCCGTCAGCCGTCCCGTCCGAGAAATGCCATGAAGACCACGAAGCCCTGGTGATTAGCATGTTCTCTCAGGAGGAAAGTGGTTCAAAGCAGTGTTCACGGCAGGCACATGCAGAATTTAGCTTCCACAGCATCGGCGGCTCAGCCTTTATCCCAGCAGCGTAACAGGAACGGAAGCTCAGCAGATCTCAGCAGCCTCCCGGAAGCTTGCAACTCCCGCGAATGGAAAGCGTAGACCCCAATCAAACCCTTAGCCTGTCAAGCCAGAAAGTACGGAAAGGACACCCTTCCCATGAAAAGCTTCTGCGGACATGGGCATGACGGTCTTGGCATGTGGGGAGGACGAGCCTGCAACCGCCCTGGTCCCGTACCACGATGATGAGCCACTCACGAAGGCGAGGTCCTCCACGGATGCCACGGGCCTGCTGTTGCAACACGCGGAGCCCCGTGTGGCCGCAGGAGTGGCTGTCTTCGGATTGGGAGTTGTGGCACTGCCCCTTCTGGAGCAATGCTCCGAAGGAGATTCGCTCCTGTCGGAGGCAGAGCAGCGGAGTAGGCTGGGCGTTCTTCAGCCCTCGACCATCGCTCTGGAGATCCAGAAAGACTGGGGCGAATTCAACAGCGAGCCAAGCGAGCGCAGCGACCTCTCGGAGGAGGTCTCCGCGTTGCAGCGCTGGCGGGACCAGGCCCTGGAGTCCGTGGCGGCTTTGGAGCGACGCTCCGCGCTGGCCTTCCTTGGACTCGGTGCCGATGCAGAGCCCGAAGCGGTACATCGAAGCTACAAGCAAAAGGCCCTATCTGTCCATCCGGATAAGGGCGGCAGTGAGGAAGACTTCCAGCAGCTGCAGTTGATGCTTGAGCGCATCCACGTTCCGACTGAAGAAGAGACCAGCAGCGGGGGCTTGTTCGGAATGAATCCTGAATCGATTGTGCACCTAGCTCTTTCAAAAGGACACTGCTGAAAGCCCTCTTCTCCCAGCCCTCTTCTCCCCCGAGCCTCGAGAACCTAGGAACGGGCTTCTCAAGCGCTGCAAGGAAGCACAGCAAGCCAGGGAGGATGCAGAGGCCGACGGCCTCCCTGAAGCGACGAAGCTTGCACAGCGTCGGCTCAAGTTCCTCTTGAAGAAATGGGCCTAAGGCGTAGAATCTAGTGATCTTGCATGGCGGAACCCTAGTGCACCCTATGGAACCTTGCATTACCTTTTCTAGGCCTCCAGGCTTGTCGGAATGTTCAGGGCTTGCCAGTTTCAACTTTCGTCTTCGTACCAGGTTGCATGACGACGCTGTTGACCTCTGGAAGCGTGCGACCGAAGCCCAACAGCAGCTGGAATGCAAGAGTGGCGTTACTCTGCGTCTTCGCCTGAAGACAGCATCAGGTGGAGCCCCCCCATGCCTAGACCTCCTGCGGCGACATGTCGATAGCTTTTCCGGCGAAGTTGGGCTGCTCGCACCAGGGCAGGCCCCTGCCGAGCGGCTTTTTTGTAGATTTCTCCGGCAGGGGATTGAGCTGCTCGCAGCCGCTGCCTTGGCCGATGCACCAGGTGCTTTGTCCCTGGTCGCAATGTATTTTACCGTTCCCTTGGTACAAGCGGCGAGGAAGTCTGGACCCTGCCCGTCTTTGGAGCGTCGCTGCCAAGCTCTTCTGAGGTCATTGGCGGAAGTCCCGGACAAACTGGACAGCTTTCTGAATTCCATGCAGGAGGGGCTGGCCGACCGGGAGGCAGCTGAATGGCGAGGTTGTGATGAGACAAAGGGAGGAGTGCCGACCAAAGGAGTTGACAACGTGAACACGCACGATGCCCTGCCGACCCCTCCACTGACCCGGCAGTGCCCCTTTGCAGCAGCCGTTGCGGCCGCTGGTCCTGGCGCACCAGAAGCGGAGGTGCCACAACCACCACCCAAGCCGGTCGAGCCCCCGCAAGCCCTCCAAAGAAGATCGGAAGAGTCACAGCTGAAGAAACAGCCTTTGCGTCAACGGGACAAGTATCAGGACACTGAGGATTGGCGCAAGCTGAGGGCCTTCTGCATCCGGGCGCGCTTTTGCGTGAACTTCAACCGAGATTCGGAGGATGTGCGATGCACGCTCCCGGCAGATCAGTGTGGTTACAAGCACGCTTGCGCCATATGTGGAGCTGAGGATCGTGGAGGACCCGGTGCACAGCATCCTGGAGTTGACATGGAGCTGACCGCTCGTTTGTTGTAGAAGCCTCCATCATCACACATTGCTGAGATGAGGGTTTTGTGATGTTCGACTGAAGTCCGCAGCCTTGCTAGCTCAGGTACCAGAGTCATGGAGGTTGGAATTGCCTGCAGCTTCCTGCCTGGCTCATGGCACATGGAACATCCTAGCGGGATAGCTTGCAGCCAAAATACGTTACAATGGACAGTCAGCAGTCGGGCAAGATGGACGCAGACGCGTGGGCCGAGTGACTGCTTTCTGCTGATGAAGCCGTTTTCAGTCTGGCAGAGAATTTTCGCAAGCCTGTTTTGCACAGGCTGCCAAATCATTCTGCGAGCGCACGAAAACGGCTGAAAGGCATTATTGCACTCTATACTTGCTGGAAGTCTATTTTGCCGGATCGACAACCTAGAAGATAATGGCTTGAGAGCCAGACCCGAATGTGGGTAACTCCCTTTGGTATTTGTAGCAGTACGTCTACGACACATTCCAGCCCAGGAAGAATGCAAGTGGAGCCGCCGAGTGCACATCGATTGGAATCTCCTTTCACAAATCAGCTTGCACGTGCATTGCAGCATCGATCATACAGTGCCTAGTTGAAAGACATCGAACGAAGACAGCTAGCTGAGTTTTGTCGGTAGGCAAAGAGACCTACTGTTGAAGTGACACCGAAGCAGCTATTTAGATTAGGATCTTCCGAGGCCGCAATCCTTTCACTAAGTACTGAAATGCCGTTTGAAGTGCGAACCCTGGTCCCCGCCCCGCCTTTGCGAGGCGCTCAGACAGCCGGCGGAGGTCCCCAGTGAGCCATCGGACGGCGTTAAGGGTTCGGGGTCCCTAAGGGCTCAGGGCTTCAGGTAAGTCTGACTTGACGACTTTGAGGTTTTTGCAGCGATTGTCTATGATTCGATGAACTTTACATCTCATTGGAGAGCGAGGTCGGTCAGCATTTCAGATCATGTTCAGGTTTCTTGGGAATTTGTTGGATGTGAGCACAAATCCTTCCAATCCCGAGGTTTCAGGTTGCCCAGAAGCTGGCATTTGGAAGCCGTGTTTCTTTACCGGAACGGGGAAGTTTCAAAGTTGAAGAATTTCGGGAGCTAGTGGGTGAGCTGCTGAGGAGAGCGCTCTCCTTGGCCACCTCCCCGCCGTGATCGCTCTGACAGCCGTTAGCAGTTCGAGTCTAGTAGTTCCCTTCTGCATCATTCTTACAAACACACTTCGGCGGCAACTCTACACAATGGCCGCGAACACAAGGAGATACATCACATCACAACAACCGAGAGACAGAGAGTGAGAGAGAGAGA
>CAJNJA010056108.1:3569-19828 GCA_905231915.1 Symbiodinium necroappetens | reverse complement strand
TGTCTATGTATGTATATGTATGTATATGTATGTCTATGTATGTACATGTATGTATATGTCTGTATATGTAAGTATATGTATGCATATGTATGTATATGTACATATATATACATATGTGTATGTATATGCAGGGTAATGTATGTGTATGTATGTGTAAGTATCTGTGTGTATGTGTATTTATGTATGTATGCACGTATGCATGTATGTGTACAAGCTGTACTCCACCAGAAATAGATACAAAAAGATGACATCCAGATCACAATATTGCAGGGCACCTCCGGGCGGTTTGGGGCTCTCCAGCTAAGATCATGTTCTTTGCAAGTGAACATACGTATACAGTAAACCCTGAACCTAAAACCGTCTGTGGGGTTTACGACTTTCGCTCGGGGGTTTAGAGTCTGTAGGGTTTAGGTATGGGGCTTAGAGTGTGGGTTCAGGGTTTAGGGCTAAGGTTCTTTTTGTTGTTGAGGGCATCTTCCGCATGAGCATCCTGAAAAGTGTGGTTAGTTTGGACGGACACACGAAACCTAAAGCTAATTTGTCCTCAAGCCACCAGTCCCTAAACCCGAAAATCTAAACCCCACAACCCTTAGTGTACACTTTCAGTTTCATAAGGAGTCATATTATCCCAAACAGTTTTAAGTGTACTCATTCACGCTACTAAGAACCACAAATAGAAAGTTTAATTCCCGCACCCCGAAGCTCGCACCATGAACCCTACTCTCATGCCTCTAGACCCTACCTGCACCCTGAAGAACCTACCTTTTGAAGTAGATGATAGAAGGAACTCAATAATACGGAACCCTCAAACAGTAGCTTTCTGAACCCTATAAAGCCTTCAGCAAACCCTAAGACCACGACTCGCGAGCAGCTTGGGCCTGAAAGTCGTCGCTGCGCTTGAGCGCTGCCTTCGTCGGGAACAGCCCATGTGGATTCTTGTGGTGGGGTTAGGATGTAGGGCTTCAGGGCTTGAAAATTAGACGGTTTAGGAAGTTTAGGGTTTTTGGGGGATTCAAGTTAAGGTTTATGGCTTTTAGGGTTTAAGGGTTTAGGCCTAAGGTCTATAGACCCTAGGCTCTCGCGAGTATAAGGGTCTTTCGATGGCCTTCTCCATTTGTTGGTTTGGTTTCTTTCCGTGCAGCGTTTCGCAATTAGGGATGGCACAGCCCTTTAACAAAGTCCCTGAGAACTAAACCCGAAACCCTGAATCTCTTAATGTTTAGGGTTTAGGGTAAGCCAGACCCGGCCTAAACCCTTAGCCTCCTAGACACGCAACCCGAAATTTAGGAATCCCAAACCCCGAAACCCTACACCTTACATCCCTAAACCCCTCGAGCCTCGACCCCTAAACCCGAAATCCCCAAATTTTAGGGTTTAGGGCACACCCAACAGAAACCTCGCCAGGCAGGCTCTACTCCCGCGGCTTTTAACCCAAACCTACGCAAGCGCTCCGAGCCCTGATCCAAACGACACAAGCCCTTCCGGGTTCGGGGAGGGTTTGAGGTTCTTTTGAAGGTTCATGGTTTAGGGAGCTAGCGCTAAGCTCAAAATCCCACACCTGGAGCCGCAAACTCTCGAAATCCTACCCTCCTGCCTCTTTCCAAGTCCGTTTGTTGCTGCTGTTATGTGGGTAGTTCTAAAGATTCGGGTCCCTTTATAATAAACTTGCCGCACTAGTTTGGGGGGCTCAGGAAGGGATCCTAACCTAGAGAACTATCCACATTACCCTGCTCCGTTTTCTTGCTGTCATGTACATGACATTACGTGAACAATCACTGCTTTTTGGCAGTGCACCGAATGAATTTCTACCAACAGTGCATGTACTGCTACTGCTGTCAATGTCATTGCAACTCTACAACCTTGTATTGGGGACCTGTTGTGGAACACTATTGCCAATTCTTCAAGCCCACAAAATCCTACGAAACCTTATAAGCGGCAATAAGATCCTACAAGACCGTGCAAAACACATGAAACATCACAAGGGATGAGCTGCAGAGCCCTTGAAAAAAAAAACTCATACAAACACCTCTAAGGCCAAACTTGAGGTGTGCCTCTGACAGGGCGGCGAAGGCCGGATGTGTGGCAGGGACGGCCTGAGAATTGGCCAGGCCTGCGATGATACGGTTGATGATTCCTGCATTACCTTTAAGGACCCTAAACTATGGGAATCATGGTACACTCTTTCTTATGGGTCATGCAGGATTTATATCATCAACCGTAATGCTGGGTTAAGGCGTTGTTTTTAAGGGTTTCGGATTTGGGGTTGGATTTACTGGGTCAGGCTGCTAATGAAACTTCCGCTGAAGGGCAACTCATGACTGAGCACTTGCTAAATCGTACCGTAAGGCCCAAAGGCTATGTATAGCCCAAAACACGTATTCTAACCCAAACAAATGGGCTTTGCACACTAAACCCCGGTTTAACCGCAGATTGAACCAACCAACCTAGATCTTCGACCTTTGACCTTAAACCCTAAAACCCTAAACCCTAGCCTCCTAATAAACCGTAAAACCCAAGACCCTATTGTCTGCTTACCCTCGGCAGGCAGGGCATGGGGAGCCATGAAGATTCAGGGCCAGGAGGAGGCATCAGTTCACGCGACGAAACCATCCCGCCGAGGGTTTGGTTCAGGGGGGCGAGTAGTACCCAAAGGGTCCAAGTACCATTATAGTAGCTACTTAGCAGGTATTTGGGCCCCAAAAGTATATACTATACTATTACTTGGACCCTTTGGGGTATAGTATCCATAGTCTCCATTGTAGCTCCTGTTGGGGTTACCTCATTTTATACTTGGTACCTTGAAGGCTCATGGGTAGTTATAAGTAGCGTGATAAGTCGGGTAACTGAATTTTGTTAATTGGTTAAGCCACAAAAAGGAACATCAATGGAGGACCGTATACTGCCGCGGATTTAGGAGCCCACAAGTAAGCATCGAGTCCCACAGCCTCTACCAGCACACCAGTACACCATTCTGGCTACAGTATATTTCCATAATACAGTATTAGTAATGCAGGATGTATTGCACTATATTATAGGAAAAGAAGGACTGTGGCAGACTCTAAACCCCAAATAATGGTTCGTCATTGCCAGAAGAACTGAAAGCACTTCGAACCTTCACTCTGCTAGCTGCTACTAGAAAAAGCGACTAACGAGAACAGCGGCAACGAAAATAATATAGGCGCCTTCATAATTAGAGTAGGGTTTTGGGGGCCTTTTATAAAAAAAAACTTATGACACGGAACCCCCCCAAAAAAATAGTATTGGTAATTATTCAGGCTTCTGTATTGGTTTTCTTGCTGCCACTGCTGCTCATGAAACGAACCACTGGTTCGATACAGAATGCTGAATGGTTCAGACCACCGACGAATTAAGCTTGGAGCTTTGAACCGGGAACCCTGAACCCTAAACCCTGATCCCTGAACCTACCCATTGGCCCCTAAGTAGTTCCTTTTTGGTATTACCTTATAGGATTCTGAATATAAACCCACAAAAAGGAACTACTTAGGGGCCTACGGGTATAGAAACCGGCTTCGAGTACGTCAGCGCAGCCCGGGTCCTACCATCCAGCCTGATATTGCTCGTGCGATCTCCTGGGTTTAGGGTTTAGGGGTTTGGGGTTTGGGGTTTAGGATTTAGGGGTTTAGGGTTTAGGGTTCAGGGTTTAGGGTAGGGTATTGGGGTTTGGCCTTTAGGGTTTAGGGTATTGGGGTTTGGAGTTTAGGGGCCTGAATTAGGCTTCGGCGTAGTGGGGTGGAAACTGCGGGGAGTAGCGGCGGTTGATTCATGATTCGACCCGGGATAGGACCTGGGATGTCGGGCGTATCGGACATTCGTCAATCATGCCCAAGACATTGCAAATCACTGAGCCCGTTTTCCTACAAGAGCGACTGAATACTGTGGATCCCTGACTACTGAGCCTCTTAGCTTGAAAGGGATTGCAACGGGGATCCTAATGTTGAGGCCTTCTGTGTCAGGTTTCCTTTAACCAGGGGCTTACATTAGCCCCAAACTCGTGAAACCCACCACCCGAAGCTCATCAGAACCCGACTCAACACCATCCACACCCCTCATCTTCCAAACAAAAACCGCCAACTTAAACCCCTAAACCCTAAAATCTCTAAACCCTCTTACCCTACGCCCTGAGACAGCACTTCCCTAGCTCCTGGGGGCCGAGGTGATTCGCATCGCTGCAAAGCTTTGTAGCCAACGCCGCGAAAAGCCCGACTTTCAAGGACCGCCTGGGCAGTCTAGGGCTGGAGGGGTTCAAGGTTTAGGTTGCTCATTTCCAAAAGGGCGTTTACCATAAACCCTAGACCCTAAACCGATACCTCTTTTGGTTCTGTTCCTTGCCGTGCTTCTTTTGCTTAAGGACGCTTTGCCTTCCATCAGGTCACCAGGTTTGGGGCTTCGAGTCTTTTTTACCATATAGGGCTTTAGGGTTTAATTAAGGGTTTAAGGTCCCACCTTTTTCGGGTTCCTGATAAGCCGTACTATGTTTTCCTTACCTGTGCGCTATAAAAGAAGAAGGTGATTTGGGGTCCAGATACGGTTGCAGGTTGAATGCAAACATCCTCAGGATCCATGTACTCAACTAGCAGATGCTTTGGCCTTAAACTAGTCCCGAGATGGGTACTTCGAGGCCAAAGCATATACTACGTGGGCGCATGGACCCTTAAGCCCTAAAGCCTTCTTGTACCCTCATAGGAACCCTTCTAGTAGCCCTAAACCCTGAAACCTAAAGCCCTTCTAGTATAACTCTTCAAGGAGCCCTATGTGGATACGTGGACCCTTACTTGGAGGTTCATGGGTAGCTATAAGTCGAAGTGGTGTCATAAGTCCCCTAATGTAGGTTGTGACTATCGTTATCCTACTTATCACAGTAAACCCTAAACCCTAAGCCCTAAGCCCAAATACTTATCACCCTACTTAAAACAAACCCATGGACCTCCAAGTAGGGATGGGCCTTTCACCCTGGAGCTTCGGTCTCTGCCAGGCTTGGACTCGACTCCTCCCGGAGACAAAGGCCGCTGTATATGGTTTATAGGGTTCCAGGGTTCAGGTTTTGAAGGGTTTAGGATTTTAAGGGATGAGGGTTTAGGATTTTAAGGGATATGGGTTTAGGATTTTAAAGGGATAAGGGTTTAGGGTTCGTGCATATCCGTTTAGGTGTTGCAAGAGACCCGGGGCCCGAGCACTTCCTGCCAAACGTCTCCGACCTCGGGGGGCTGGCGCCTTTGGGGAGTTTTGGGGTTTTGGGGTTTTAGGGTTTAGGGTTTTTGGTTGAGGGTTTAGGGTTGAGGGGTTGAGGGCTTAGGGTTAGGGTTTAGGTAAGCTTGGGTTCTTTATGTTCTTTAGTCTATTGAGGGCTTTTGGGCTTCGGCCATCGAAGGCGTCCACGGCCTTAAGGGATCGGGTTTGAGGTGCAGGAGTCCGGCACGTACAACGACATTCCGAGAATCTTGTCTCAGTACCTCCGGATTAAGCCGTCAGAGTGCGAGACATCTTCCCCTTGCAGCCCTACCGTGGATAATCAAGCCCTATAGGCGTACCAAACTGTTGCCGCATGAGTTGCCTCGACCCGCACCCCAAACCCCCTAGGCTTGTACAGAGAAGCGCCTTTTTACCTGTCGGCTCCACAGGGATCCTAGCTGCGCATGACATGCCGAGTCGATTCAGGAGGCATGCCTTCGGCGAAAGTGCTGGGGTGGGATGTGTTGGCACTTCTTCGTCATTCGAAGGGGGACGCAAGCCCCCCATGCGCGCCGCAAAGATAGAGAAGCGAGCGGCAGCGCCATCCACAACTCCGTGCTTGAGTGTCGACCGGTACTACACCCTGGATGCTCCGAAGCTGGGTCGTAGTTTGAGGCCCCCCCGCATATCAACAATTCTCAGATTGATGAACAGGGACCCCTATTGAGAGCAGAAGATAAACTGCAAATCTTCCCAAACAGGACAAATTCCGCGACTCAAAAACCCAAAAATTGCAGAGCCCCGGAACTCTCAGCGCTGCAACCCTAGCTTAAGTACTAGGTACCTCGACCCTTCAATCAAACCTTTCGAATCCTGGCACCCTTGAACGAGGCCCTACGCACCCACGAAAGGAGCGGTTAAAGAAACCTAAACCCCTAAACACATTAAACACCTAAAACCTAAACCCAATACCCTAAATCCTGAACTCGAAACCCTAAACCCGAAACCCTAAATCCTTAACCCGAATTCCTAAACCTGAAACCCTAAATCTTTAACTCGAAACCCTATCAACCCTTGATGCATACCTGCAAGAAAGCCCCCGAAAACCCCCCCCGAGGTCAGCACCGAGCCTTTGGAAAGACCCAGTTTGGCGACCTCCCGGGCCGTGTTGAGCCCTTTGAGAGCATTGGGGTTTAGGGTTTAGGGTTTAAGATTCTAGGGTGCGGGGTTTAAGGTTCTAGGGTTCAGGTTTTGGGGTTTAAGGTTCTAGGGTTTAGGGTTTGGGGCTTTGAGGTTCTAGGGCTCGGGGTTTAGGCTTTAGGCTTTAGGGCTCTCCTCGTTTCCCTGACCGACGCAGAGAATAGGCAATGGAAATCAGAACCCTATAAAAAAAAACGCCCTATATATATATATATAGAGAGAGAGAGAGGAGAGACAGAGAGAGAGGGAGAGAGGTATTTACATTTTTCTGTCATTCATGTTTACCAGAATGTGTATGTATGTATGTATGTATGTATGTATGTACGGGTGTATGTATGTATGTATGTATGTATGTATGTATGCATGCATGCATGGATGTATGTGTGTATGTATGTATGTGTATGCATGTATGTATGTATGTATGTATGTATGTATGTATGTGTATGTATGTGTATGTATGTGTATGTATGTCTGCATGTATCCATGCATGCATGCATGTATGCATGCATGTATGCATGCATGTATTCATGTAGACACACACGGACATCCCCGACCCCTTCTTACAACACCCTAAACCCTAAAACCTCAACACAAGAACTCCAAAGGAAGGAAACAGCCTGTCCATTGCTCCAGGGGAGCCGAAAGTCAGGCTTCTGGGGTTGTGTACACCTAGACCCCAACACCCTAATGGGTTTTGAGGTTTTAGCCTGAGCTCTTACCTCAATTGGAACACAGACCAACTGAGGCTTCGGCTGCATTGCTCATGGAAGCAGCAAGTACGGGAGACATATCCGGCCTCCAGATTGGGGTGTAAGATCTAGGGTTTAGGTTCCTGGAAGCAGCAAGTATGGGAGACATGTTCGGCCTCCAGATTAGAGGGATTGCTGTAATTTTTGGGTCCTTGGGCTTTAATTGAAGACTTTAGGGCTTTAGGGCTTTGGGCTCTAGCATTTTGGGGGTTGAGGGTTTCGAGATGGAGGGTCCAGGGCCCTCGCGGCTGAACAAAATCCTGTGGTGCTAAGGCGAACTGGGGGAGCGCCCCGCCCTACAAAGGACCATGAGCTATCTGGTAGTGCTTTTGTGTCCAGGAGCCACGCGCTGCCCCTACTTCTTAGTTTAGGTCGTAAAGGTGTCGAGGGATAGCATGCTATAGCTTCACACAGGCGTGAGAATAACCAGTACTTCAGCATGGCAGTATCACAGTGGCCAGGGATTACTCCGAGCGCGGAGAATTCCCTGGCTATGAGTCCTTCTCCCTGACATACCAAAAAGTGGGAGTTAGGATTAGGGGGACTTCTTGGGGATATAGACCCTCTCAATAAGGTCGTTTTTAAGAGAGCCAGAAGTCGGGTTCGGAAGCGTCCCCCTTCAGGGGTTTTCCCTACTACTACCTGAAAAAGTGACACTATTGAGCCCTATGAGCCAAGTCTGTGCACGAGGGCGACGGTGCTACTGTTGATGAGATAAACCCTGCTTTACCCTAAGGACCCTAAACCATGGAAATTATGGTCTATATTTCTTATTATGGGTAATGCGATGGTAATGCAGGATTTATATCATCAACCGTGCTTCAGGGGATACTTGCGAGGTTTTCATAGTTCCCATAGCTTAGGGTCCTTAGCCTTAGCGTAATGCAAGATTTATATCATCAACCGTAGTGTTTGCTGACCCCTGCGCTCAAAGAATGACCTACCAACCCCGGCCCGCATGGAGTCCGAAACCTAACCCCTGGCTCCTTAAGGGCATCCTTGGGGTCCTTAGGGTTTAGGGTTCAGGGTTTAGGGGCCCTAGCCTTTAGGGTCTAGGGTTTTAGGGTTTTAGGGTTTAGGGGCGTAGGGTTTAGGGTTTTGGGGTTATCCCAAACAGAACCCCTCGAAGGGCCATGTGACATCCTTTTGAAACGCTTGGGCTCCTGCACACAGCGGATCAGATCGTTCAGGATGGCTACCCAGTCGTCGGGTTCGACGTGGCCGTCTCCATTCCGTACCTAGTATCTGCGGTGTTGGGGGACAGCTCCGATATCCTAAGCCCAAAATCCGAAATCCCCAAAAAACCAAACCCTCAATGGTTGGGGTATAGTTTGGGGTTCAATTCCAGACTTCTGGGTTTCAGGTCTCGAAAGTTTCGGATGTTGGCCTTCATTTCAGTCTTCAAATAGTCGGGAACAGGGTGAAAAAGGCCGGCCAATACAACCAAGATTAAGTCTATAGTAGGGCAGGAAAAGACGACGATAAATGCAAACAAGTGGGCTATGACACTGTAGTAGGGCCAGTCCCGCTTCACCCCGAGCAAAACCGTGTGTCCCAACCCTAGATCAAAACCCTAAACCCTAAACCCTGAAACCCTAAACACCTAACCCTAGACTGCCCTAGACCCCCAACCCTGAAGATCTACGAAATGGAGAGATTTTGGAACGAAGGCTTCCTGCTACAAGGCAAGCGGGGAGTGCCACAGGCTCTGTGATTACGGACGACGTCGTAAACCGTATGTAAACAATAAGAAGCTCTATGAACAACATGGGGTACTTGAGCAAACTTGAAAGGGGTGCCAGCTCCCGCAGTCTCCTCCGCCTCTCACTGGTTTAGGGTTTGGTTTTCGTGTCATTTCATGTGCCAGTGCGAACTGTGCAGAGAGCAACCTCTGTACAAAACGCCATGCTTGTAGTGCCCTGATGGGGCCCCCTCACCTAGAACACATGAGAGCGTGCATCATCCTCGCAACTCCCTATATTACATTACAAAATCCAAACAGTCGCGTGGAAGCTGACACCAACACCCCAACACCCGAAACCCTAAACCGTTTCACCAACCACCCGAACACTTCAGCCGTAGCCATCTAACATGATGGCAAAGCCTACCTACACGAGCCCTCGAGCTTTAGTTGATCATTTCATATCGGATCCATTGCCCTACGGATCCATGTACCCCGTAGATAGGGACCCTTTCAACAGCGAAAGTATAAGCTATCTGGGTACATGGACCCGAACACCTATACAGTAAGCCCTAACCAAAAGCTTTAGTGAAATTCTCAACGCAAACCTAAACCCTTAAAGGAACCTAAATCCCAAACACAGAACCCTAAACATTAAAGTCTTAAACCCTGAACCCCAAACCAAAGCCTTTATATACCGTATACCCTTACACCCTGAACCCTAAACCTAGACATAACCATAAACCCTAAACCCTAAATCCTAAACCCTGAACCCTTACTATAAGTACCAAAAAAACCCAATGATGCGGAGACCAGGGGCGAGTCTGGTAGCAGCCAAGGCCTCCCGAAGAGGGATTCTTTTTTGAGGGCTTTTCTTTATTGAAGACCCTGCTTTGTCCGAGGGTTTAAAGGTTTAAAGAGGGAGTATGGGTTCAGGGCTTTTTTCTTTATTGAAGACCCTTTTTTTGTCCGAGGGTTTAGGGTTTGGGGCTTTACGCATGCTTTAAAGGGATTTTTGGGGGTTTGGGGGGAAATTTAAAGCACCTACGGACTTGGGGGGGGGGGGGTGACAGGTTTTACGGTTTTACGGGTTCGGGGATTTTCTAGGACTTCAATTAGTTTACGGGTCCAATGGGGTTCGGCGACGACGAGTGGTGGGGCACTCCTACTGACTCCTACTCCCAAAGGGTCCTCCCCCAAATCATACTAGTAATCCCTGCATCCTACTATATAGGCATTTAGGATCCTTTGGGACTTCTCTACAACTCTAACCTGGGTGCTGCAGCGCCGCGCTTTTTGGGAATTCCTTAACCAATCCACCCCGAAGTGCATGAAGAATGCCCTTGGCACTTAGAACATTATTTGCATTTTGTTGGGGAGGGGGGCGGTATAGCATACATTAGTGCTCTGACTGTGATAGGAACCCCAATTAATGAATCAAATAGCTCTTCCACCACCTAGATTCCTGTATTAGACCCGACTGCCCTGTCGGAGGTGTGCAGCCTTCTTGCTCAAAGCCAGACGCTCGAAGTCTGCCGCGATGGTGGACCGAACCACAGGAACCGCCTGTGACCTTATGTGGTTTAGGGTTTAGGGGTTCAGGGTTTAGTGGTTTAGGGTTTAGGGATTGAATGGCAGACAATCGAAACAAGCAGGGCAACTTGCCTGACAAACAGCACACCGTTCCGATGATCGCGATGATGGTCACGGGAACGCTGTTAAGACATCGGTAAGGACGAACACAATTTTACGATGATTGCATTATTGGCTGGATGATGACGATGAGGAGGATGATGATGATGATGATGGTGACTGATGACAGTGATACAATCATGTGTTGACGGCGACAATACTGTTGGTGAACCCAAGCTTGGGTGTAAAGAACCGTCCAGCCACTTGCGTGTTCTTACCTTGGCCAAATGGCAGGGACGCTGTAGGCACGTTCGCTGACCCAGCATTGAAACATGCCTCGCGCGGAAGGGTTCTATAGGTGTTACTTTTAGGGTCTAGTATAGGGTCTAGATAACTAGATTAAGGCTTTTTAAAGGTATAGTATCTAAGGGACTAATATTTGCAATTATTCGGAAATGCATGGTTGGCTGGTGTCGGATTTAGCGCTGCATAGTCTTCCGGGGTGAGGTTCAGGGTTTGTCGAATGTTTCCTTAAGTTTGGGGCTCGGGCCTGCTCCGACGCCTTACACTCAGTTTAAGAACACAAACCAGACAGAGATCAAACGAGTAGGTTGAGCTATCTGAAGCATCTATCAGTCAAGCACCGAACCAGCTGTACTGCTGGCTCCTTTTCGCGGGCTAAAACTATGCTAGCAACATGTTCCTTCCGGCTTGCTTTCGCTGTGTGCTTTCGCAGCAAGACGCACCAATAGGAACAACCGGCGCAGTTTCAGCTTTGCCCCAGTCGGACAATAAACCATGCATTGCACCATACACCCTGAGCTCCAGCCCCGTAAACAATAAACACCTTGGAGCCCAAAAAACTGGGTTCTCGGTGAGTCAGATCGATAGATTAAGAAGGACAGAGAGGTTGATTTACACAAGCTGCTACCCCTACTATACAGTAATTAGCCCTGTCTAAGTTGCCCCTATCAAACAGCCATATCCTGCTCTGATTCAGAGGCTCACGTCACTGTTACAAGGCCGGGTTAAGGTTTGAGGGCTCAGAAGCGTAAGAAAGCCTACACCCCAAGCCTTGAACTCAGAGCCACTTCATAACAACCCCGAGCAGATCTATACAGTAAGAAAGCCTGTGCGACTACAGAAATCCACAGTGCGCGCCTGCATGGGGCCGAGGAGACGGAGAGGCCTCCCAACAAACCGCAGAGATTCGAGAGATGAACTCCTCTTGGGGTTTTAGTAGGTTCGGCTTCGGGCTTGGAGGGTGTATCGGGTTTCCGTTTAGGGGGTGAATGTAGGATTTAGGGGTTTGGGGGTGTGTCGAGTGTCGAGGGTTTAGGGTTTAGGGGCTTTGCGGCTTGGGGTTTTACCCTACACCATAAACCCTAAATCCTAAACCCCAAACCCTAAATCCCATACCCTAAACCCTAAATCCTAAACCCCAAATAGCCCCTTTGGGGATTACAGTTCGAAGTCTACGGGGCACTAACTCTGGATTTCTTTCGGCACAAGGGCCTGGGGCTCAAAAGCCGATAAGGAAGCCGGCTTTAGGCTTTGGGGTTTAGCCTGTGACGGCGCAGCTGATATACTTCAGGTGGAAGAGCAACCTTTGTGTGAAATCTTTGCTAGTTTCCTGGTTTAGGGAAGGCCCAAAAAACTGCAAGCCTTAGCCCTAAGTATACGGCCTTGCAAGCCTATAAACAAACCTTGGGCTCAATGCCCTAAGGCCTGTAAAACCTATGCTTATAAGCTCTAAACCCCACAAGCCCTAAACTCTAAACTCCAAACCCTATAAGTCCTAACCCCAATCACCGAGTACCGAGATTTGCGCTTCGCTGGGCTGCCTCCCATGGAGCCGGAGTCTCCGAGCAGCCAGAAGCCATCCTTTCTGAGAAGAGGCTTTGCTTGAGGATTTTTGGGGTTTAGGGGTTCCCTTAAATGGGGTTATAAGGGTTCCTTTAAAGGGCTCTATAAGAGCTTAGGGCTATGGGTTGTAGAGCTTTCGGTTTATAGAAATTTGGCATTCAGAGGGCCCAGAGGGTTTAGGGTTGCAGGTTACAGTTGCAGGGCCTACGGCATGGCTTTTTGCTGATTCTACTGTATGTAATGGTTAGGGATTGCAGAACGGTTAAAACCACATACATACGTACATACATACATACCTACCTACTTGCTTACTTACATACATACATACAAACATACACGCACCCGCAACGTGACCACAAAGGTAAGTCGCCAGAAGCAGCCACGAACCAGAACCAGGAAACAGTGCTAAGACAAATCAATGCGCGGTCCACAGCAGTAGATCCAGTCATTCCCAATCCAACCAACCCAGCAAAGACCGCGCAAGTGAAGAACAAAACATTGCAATCACCAAATCAGACAGCCGAGATCACAAAGGAAGCACTAGGACAGGGAAGCAGCAGCAAGTGCCAAAGTCGCACATCTAACACCTGAGTTACGCGAAAACCGCAGCCCGATGCAGCCCTCAAGCTGAAATACAACACGCACAACTCAAAACGCCACAAAGCATGTCGGAACTACCAAGTGCAGCAACCCCGTCTAAACCCTACACCCTTTGGCCTATACCTAAACACTAAACACTAACCCTAAACCCCAAACCCTAAATCCACCGCCCGAACCCCCGTAGCAAAAGTCCGGCCTTGCTGAAGGACCCATGGCATCGGGGGTTGATATTCTGGGTTGGTGCTAAGGAAAGTTAAGCTCAGGTACGGTAAGAAGGAAACCCTATTCTTTCCATATACCCCCCCTTATGGTAACTTAAAGAAATGGGGTTCCTTAACCGCAATCCAGTGTTGAAAGATTTCGGGGGGCTAAGAGCTCAAGAACCTACTGGTCTAGGGTTTAGGGTGTTAGGGTTTGAGGCTTTAGGGTCTTTGTGGCGTGGGGTTTTGGATTCAGGCTTTAGCCTAGGGGCGTAGGGTTTGGAATTATGGGGGCTTAGGGTTTGGGGGCTGAGGGTTTGAAGTTCAAGAGGCTTTCGTGTTAAGGGTTACAGTTACAGGAAATAAGCGTTCCCTGAGTTTAGGATTCAAGTGGGTCAGGCTTAGAGGGGCCTTGATGATTAGAATTGGCTTTGGGGGATATAATCCAGGGACTATAAGTTATTCATACGGTTGGTGATATAAATTCTGCGTTACCCATAATAAGGAACATACCATAATTCCCATAGTTTAGGGTCCTGAGGTAATGCAGGGTTTATATCATCAACCCTATTTTCAGCAAGTACTCCGGGTCCGGCAAATTGAGGTTTAGGCTTCAACTTCCATAGGGTTTAGGGTTTATAGGCTTTAGGGTAAGGTTTAGGCAGTGCTTAGGCTTCAAACTGGTACGAGTGCAGTGTCTTCTGCGGTTTCAAAAAAACTCCGGGTGTTTGCGGAACACTTCATGAATTCGCCACTAGCCATGTCGCTTGTAAGTGATGACGGCTCTTTGTGCTTCTCATCTCCTTGACGGAAAGCTCGCGTGATTTTGAGGTGTTAGGGGTTTTTGGCTGTAACAAGCCGCGATCCGCCTTCAAAAAGAAAACAGCGCACGCCTGCCAACATCCTAAACTGTAGACTGACCTCCCCAAATGCCACCCAAAGCACTACAATCATCTTGCAGACTGGAGAGCAGAAACATTCCAAACACCCCCAAACCCTGGAGCCCCAACCCTAAACCCTCATCCGTAGAGACGAAGTTCATAGGCCCGAATTTGTAGTAGGCCCGAGAATTTGTAGTAGACCCTAAGCTAAATCCTCGACCCACCCCACTCCCTCCTCCTGCCAGTGAGACTCTGGGGACCTAATTTCTCCGCAAAGTAAGGCAAGATGCATCATTGCTCGTAATCCCGATCGACGTCGTCATCACCCTACTCTCTAAGTTCCCTGAAACCCTAAGCCCTAAACCCAAAGTAGATCCTGTAGTTGCAGCTGCATTACTTACAACCCTATTTGGGTAGTTCTCTGAATTAGGGTCCCTTTGGGGATCCTTTGTATAAGGGTGCCGTACTCTTTGGGGCACCTAAAAAGGGGACCGTAATGTATAGAGAACTACCCATTTACAACCCTATGAAATACTACGTCCCTTGAAGTAGCGGCTTGGGCCGAGATTTAGTCTCCGAGAGGCACTTCGGGCTTTTGAGAGGACCTATGGCTTGGGCTTAGGGTTTAGGGTTTAGGGAAAGGGTTGAGGGTCCAGCGATTCGGGGCTCGGGGTTTATTTTTAGGGTTTAAGGTTTCGGGTTTTGGGTAACTACGGGTTTATTTCGGAGAAGTTTAAGGGGGTTTTAGGAAGTGGCTGCCAAGCATTTATCAGGTCTTTACCTCGATTTGTGTTGATTATAAGTAATGCCACTTATGATAAGTACTTGTAGATATAGTTACCTTCTTCATAAACCTACCTTACTTGGAGCTATAATAGATGACTTAAACCTGGAACCCTACTAGGTCCTCGGATCCTGTAAGAAGAGCCTCGACCAGAGCTATAGTCTTCCGCCCAGACCAGGAGTAGCGCTAGCCTTTCAAGCCTAAACAAGCCTTAAAAGCCCAGCACTATCTACATAATCAATCTGTATACGATGCGATTATATTTATATATATATATACAGACACACACATTATACAAATAGATATCACACATTTATATATGTATGTATACACATATAACACAGATGTATACAGCATGCTCTTTAGGCCCAGCCTTGACATATGGGTGTTTAGAGGTCTGGGGGACATAATCCCAGTCAGGGTTTTCTGAGGAGTTGGATACGGGCGGGGCTGCTGTCACTTTAAGTCACTTTCAGCTTCAAGATGCTGTTACATCTTTTTGTCAAACGGAATAGGCTTTAGAGCTTAGGGCCGTTTAGGTTCACACGGAACATCACCTCGACCATCGCCGGTTGTCTTTATGCGCAGTCACGCTGCCGACAATTTTGTTCGACGTCAAGCGCGGGCCGTCAGAATGTGTACAGCGAGCGGCCTGCACCAAACACTGAGCATGCTCGAGGTGAAACTCTGAAGCCTAAGTCCTTTGTAGCTAGGCATGTCTTTTGCAAAAACACCGCATTGGGACCCTGCACAGGCCTGGCCTCGTTGCCTGCAACCGCTTGTATGCAGCACAGCGCGGCAAACTCCACCGCGGGTTTTGCTCTATTCCGAGCGTGCAGCAAAGCGGCGATGAAGCTCTACCCCTGCCTCAGACCACGACCCAAATCGAAGCCAAACAGCAGCTCAACGAAAAACGAAAAACAAATCGCCCTAAACCTAGTTCCACTGCTTGGGACATGTTGTAGGCCACCAGACAGAACTATAGTCGCTGTAGCATTAGCAGTGACAGTAGGAGCAACGTAGTAACAGTGGCAGCAGTAGCTGGGGCACTAGTGGTAGTGGTTTTGGTAGTAGCAGGAGGCGCACTAGCAGCAGCAGCAGCAGTAGCAGCAGCAGCATCATCAGCATAGCAGTGGTCGAAGAGAAGGTAGCAGAAGCAGAGGTGTAGCTGTAGCACCAGTATCTGTCGGGGCAAGTACGTGTAGCGGCAGTGGCAGTTTCAGTAGCAGCAGCATCAGGAGCAGTTGCAGTGGCACTGGCAGCGGCAGTAGCAGTGGCAGTGGCCGTGCAGTGCAAGTGACAGCGGCAGTGGCCGTAGCAGCAGCAGCAGTAGAAGCAGTAAAAAAGAAAGAAGCAGTAGCAGTAGCAACACCAACAGCAACCGCAGGAGCAGTAGCAGCAGTCGTCGTCGACGTAGCAGCAGCAGGAGGAGAAGGACGAGGAGGTGGAGTAGAAATTAGTAGTAGTAGTAGTAGT
>CAJNJA010056097.1:0-24485 GCA_905231915.1 Symbiodinium necroappetens | reverse complement strand
CCTACTCCTACTCCTACTCCTACTCCTACTCCTACTCCTACTCCTACTCCTACTCCTACTCCTACTCCTACTCCTACTACTCCTCCTACTACTACTACTACTACTACTGCTACTACTACTGCTGCTGCGGCTGCGGCTGCTACTACTACTACTACTACTACTCCTACTACTACTACTACTACTACTATTCTACTTGAACTCCCGAGGTGTATGCCCAGGGCTATGGCCCCAACTTTCCGGCCTCGAACTCCCAATGCTCTAATCTAGGTCCTAAACCCATATCTGGCCATAATCCGTAATTTAGTAATTAAACGCTAGTCTCCGAAGTCCCAAACCTACCCATGCTGCAAGGGTGTCAGGGAATGCGTGAATAAACGAGATTCATGGTAAGTGCATCTTCGGAATGTTTTTCTGAATAAACCCCAAACCCTAAACCTTGTATGATACTAGCAACAAATCCCATTAGTGACGGGAAGCCCCATGTCTTTGAATCCCTAACATACCTAAACCCGCCGATTTTCCGAAGCCCCAAAGTGCCGTTTCCCTAAATCCCGGCTTGGGGTTCAGGGTTTGTGGGTTGAATCCCAACAGCCCCGATCATGACTCTACAAGCAATCAAAACTCACGTTGTGTGTCAGGCCAAACGCCGTGCAGCAATCCAGGCCGCGCTGGACGCTGGCGAGGCCCAAGCCCCTTCGTGGTTTGTATGGGTTTCTATAAGGAGACCTGTATGCTTAGCTGTTTAGGGGGCTTAGACCTTAGGGTAAGTATGGCTGTAAGGCTCTCTAATTATAAGAGGGCCTATGTGATGCTTTTGGCTGCAGGGGTTTCAAGGTTTAAGGTATCGTGACCTTTTCCTGTGGTTGTGGTGCAGACGGCTTTAGGAGTTGTGGTGTGTGTCGGGTGTTCGGTTGAGGTTGCAGAGTTCAGGCTTAAGGTTTTAAGGGCCTGTGGAGTGCAAGATTTTGGGCTTTAGCGCTTAAGTTTGAGGCTTTAGGTCTGCAGGGTTTAGGGCTTTGGGTGTCACTTACTAGGTTTCTGTTATTCAGCGCTTCGGATCAGAATTCTTGTCTCAGGCCTTGCAACAGTGAGTGGTAAAACAAACAGTACAATGGTTTTTCCCACTCCCTGATTTAAGCCCTAACCCACGGATCCTTAGAAGCGACACCTCACTACGCGTTCCCTAGAAGGAGTTTAGTGGGCTTTATGAATTCGCGAGGCACCAGTTTTCAGGACATTTTCGTGTTCTTGGAGCTACGTAGGACGGATCCGACACATCGACTCCGTGTTCCAACCTTTGCTTAAGGTACTTAGAGTGTAAACTATCCCAGTATATACAGAACCTGAGAAGCTGCAAAGGTCCTATACAAAAGTGGCTGATGGTAAGTAAGATTAGAGTCTGCATTCCGCGGGGCCCAAGCTTCCGGATCTTGGAGGTTAAGTTTGGGGATCACAGTTCCAGGGTTGGGTTTTTTGAGGATTTGGGTTTTCGAGGTCTAGGATTTTGGGGTTCAGGCCCGAAACCGTTTGTACGGTTTACGAGTTTAGGGTTCAAGCTAGCTAAGGCAGCTAAGGCCTAAACCCAAAAGGAAGTTCTAAACGGCAAAAGCCAGTTTCTTGCTGCAGGAGATTGGCGAAGACCTCCTAAGCCCACAGGGGGGTGGGCCAGAGCCTCAGGGTGGCTCTGGTCGTAGGGGCTTAAAGCTGAAGGATTGAGGATGTAGGTATCTTGGGGTTTCTTGGTGTAGGGTTTCGGGGAAGGTGCCCTTCGACGCTGTTTGAGAAGGGCCTTCTGCAATACGCATGTCAACTCGCAGGTGTCGGCGAGGAATGGTTCAGACTGGAGGGTCGTTGGTCACAGTCCTGCCGTCTCGGGGCCCCCTAGTAAAATTCCACTCTTGCAGGATTTGTCTTAAGCATGCAAGGAAATATGTGGCAGGACAACCAAAATTCATGCAGAACCCCAAGCCATGGGACTGCTGCTGCAGTTGCTCTTGAGAACTTGGCACTGCTGAGCGACCCTACAGCCAAAGGCAAGCAATGAGTGCTTGGACCCTTTATAAGGCAGAAAACCCGGCTCGGGGCTAAGCCTTGGGGTTCAGGAGCTTCGTCTGAAGTGAGTTTAGACAGGAGGCCTGAACGCCTCAACATCTCAGGGCCAAGGCCAAGCGAAAAAAAATTCCCGAACCCCGGAACCGCTACCCGGAACCACCAACTGAGGCAAGCAGGAGTGCTTCCAGGGTTGGATTTCAGCAGTGGGGTCTGGGTATAGTTATGAGCTTGGAGCTGATATCCTGGCGGGGTTTCATGATCACAAAGCCTCTGACCGAGACTAGATTCAATCTTGATCATCCTTAAACCATGTCCCCAAGCCTGAAGCCCTCATGCTCAAACAGCAAATCTTGCAACCCCAAACTTTACTCAGGAACCCTGACGCTAAGCCCTAAACCGGGGCAAAACCCTAAACCCCACACCCAGACGAAGGGATCAATACAGACCCCCTCGCCGTTGTTCAAACTCGATGCTTTCCCCGTCATCGCCCAGGGAGCAGGGCGCTGGCAGTGAGGACTCCGGGCCTCGGGCCCCTTTTTTACCATCCCTCATACAATGCAGGGACCCTCTTAACCCTCAACCCCAAGGGCTTTAGGGCTACGGGGCATCGCAATTTCTGGGTCTCGAATTCAACTGGCCAAGCCTTAGGTGGAAAGCCGTCCCGGGGGCATGCTGCAAGACAGCTGCGTACTTGGCAACGGCACATTCGGCCTGAGTGTCTCTCCGTGATGGGGGGAGCACAGGAGGGCAGAGATGAAATGAGATGGACAAGGCTCGCTGCAGTCTTTGCAATGCACTTCCACAAACTTGCACCTCAGCGACCATTTCTCGACATGCACCTTGGTCCGGGAAGCCCGGGGACGTTCGGAGCCTGCACATCCTGCCTTGCTCATGTGCTGAGGAGCTACAGGGAGGCAACTGTGCTAAGGTTCTCTTATATTATGATGGAGTTTAGGAGGTCTCAATGGCTCTTAGGTACCAGATGGAGTGGCAGTTGAGGCCTTCGAGCGCAGGGGTGTTTCAAGTTGATGTTTGGACTCCGTTTGGACATTCCTTTTCAGCTTTACCATGATAAGGAATCCACATTGCTTGCTAAAGATCCCTATGAAAGTAGACCTTAGACTAAATTCCTTAACAAGAACCCAGCTTGCGGCTGGTCTCGATCAGCCCGACAAGGATCAAGCAGCAACTTCCTGCTGAAGCGCCGGATTACCCTTAGATGCATTGGTTCCCTGGATCCTCAGTCATACAAATGGCCAATTGCCGTAACCAGGCCGGCTGAATGCCTGTAGCCAGATGGAACCACTGGCATCTTCAGTGCTATAGAATCATGAGCGAATGAGGGTTTAGGGTAAGTCTACTTTCTGTAGGGGTCTGCAGCTGTTTTGCAAAAGACGTTTTCGAGAGTCTCCTTGTTTTGACTCTTCGAAGGGTTCAGGGTAGGATATGGGATGCTCGACCTCTTCGTTCCTCATGCCTCAGCTCTGTACGTTCATGCAGAGCACTTTCGTTTCGACGTCAACGCCACTGGCCTTGAACCATGCCATGAACCCACACCCTAAGCCTTAAAACCCCTGTGCTGGAATTCCCTAAATCCTCAACCCTGAAGCTCTAAACCCCAAGTCACCGAACAATCTGAGTCCGAGAGGATTCCCGTGACACCGTCGAGCGCTTGGCCGACCAGCTCCAGGCAACTTCGCGTCCTTAAGGGCGAGGTTTATCTGGGGGCTGCTGCGCCGCCCTGCCTGGCTCCCAAAGCGTAAATGAGCATTTGCTGTTCCTAGAGACCAAGACCACCGAAGCCACGGAAGGGACCTGTGCCAGGAAGTGGAAGACCAGAGGCAGGAGTCCGGTGGCCCAGGTGACCCAGGCGGCCGAGGGGTTGCCGAGCTTGGTTTAGGGTTTAGGGCTTATAGGGTTTGGAGTTTGGGGTTTAGGGTTTGGAGTTTGGACTCAACATTTCTATTGGCTTCTCCGAGCCTCGAACTAGCACTTTGCGATGCAGCCGCAGCATCATGACATTCTGCCGCTCTTCCCAGGTATGCAGTGTGCTTCCCTTCAGAACCCAGCTTGTAGTACAGTCCTGAATAAGACGTTTACACTTTAAGACTACTACTCGAAACACAGAGGCACTGGGACGATCTGGATCTGGATCCCCTCACTTCGGGTCAGCACCGGGGCTCACGGCACTAGAAAACAGTCACGAAGCTTGCAAGATCTAAACACCTAAACAAATTCGCTTTAGAGGTTTCGGGGTTTAGGTTGGCCATCGTGCAAGGAGCTCACGCAGGGAGAGCAAATACACCTTAGACTCCTTAGACCCTCAGCCCGAAGCCCTGGGCCCTGACGCCCTAAGCCCTCAGCTCTCAAAGCCTCAAAACGCCTCAGACGGCGCGAAAACCCTTAGCCCTGATAACCTACAGCTCCAAACCTGAAACGTTCAAACCCAGAAATCCCCACACTAGCCGAACCTCCAAATTCTAGATCCTTAAACCTTGAACCCTCAACAACCCAAAGCCCTAAACCCCTACGCCCTAAACTCTTAAAATCCCTACGCCCTTAGACCCAAAGCCTTTGATCCCTCAACCCTTAACCCTCGAACCAACCCTTTGCAGCCCCACACCTTTAGCATCCTATATCCCCACGCTTTTATACCATAATGTACCGTAATGTACTATAACATCTATAACCCTATACTATATTTCTATGCTATACTAACATATGAAATGTGAATATACTACAGTGTACTAAAACATACTGATCTCTGCTGTAGCAGGCTATGGTATACTGTAATAGATGATAGTATAGACTCGGATGTCTGCTATAATTGCTAAGGTTGGAGCGGAAGCTTGAAGAGCTGGAAAACCAGACGAAGAATCTTGTGGCCTCGTTCCCAGTTCAAAGCCTTCAGGGTTTTAGAGTTTAGGGTTCTCGGGTTTAGGGTCTTACCCCGACCCTCGAACCTCCCAGCCCCCAAACCGAAGTTTACAGGTGGGACTTGGAGATTTCAGTATCCACTAAACCCTAAACCCCATACCAACATTCGGCAGTAACACAACAAAGAAACCCAACCAAGCTTCCCTAAGTTGTAAACATCTTGAAATCCACGAAACCTAAACCCCCAAAAGCCCTAGCCCCTGGTTGGGTGGTGGAATGATCTGCAAACCAATTACTAGGTCTTAGTATTATTCTGAAGGTTCAATTGTTATTGCGCTTGAATCCGGAAAATCCAAACTTCACGGCAAGAAAGGGCGTTTTACGTTTAAGGCCTCGAAAAAGTGTTCCTGATCCGGAGGTTTGTAAGCACTTAGCCCACAACATGCCAGTCTTCGGGCGGTGCCTTCGAACATTGAGGTTTGGGGTTCGAGGGTTTCAGCAAGTGATTATTATCGGGTTTGAGGCTTCTGATGCAAGGCGACTGGAGTGATGAGCTATGAGTGTGGTGTCATGTTCTTGCAGGATTCCAGCGGGCTTAGGCATGTTAGTTTCAGGCTAATCGGTACAGAGACCGGCTGGAAAGCCCTGAAACATCTCCAAGCCTAGACTATAAATCCCGGGCCAGGGGCTTACCGGGAGACCCGGCGCCCTTAAGTTTCCATAACATGAAATAGTTTTGAAACAAAACCGCAGCCTATCTTCATCTACCGAATGATAACTACGGAGCCTTCTTCGTGGTCCCCGACATTTGATAAACCCAAACCACCTGAAGCCGTAAACTGTTCAGGACTTGGGATGCTTGAGAAACGGCGGTTTTGAAATTCCTGCGCAAGTCCGGTCAGGAAGAGCGTGATCGTCTGCAAGAAGAGCTCGACGATGCAACCGACAGGCCTTTGCGATTCTCGCTTAGATTGTACGCGGTTTAGGAGAAAGTGCAGGGGTTCGGGCTTGGACTAGAGGCTCTCATGCATGGACTCCGTTGTATTTTACAAAAAATCCTTGTACCAGAGTGGAAGCAAACAGTAGGCCCCCCGTGCTCCAGAGTCGGAAGGCCGAGGTTCAAGGATACAGGAGTGACCCCACAGAGCTCTGTAGATCCTAATCAAAGACCCTAAGCCCTGAATCCCTACACTCTAGACCCCTGAAATCCTCTACCCCTAAAAAAAACCCACGGCCCTTATGCCATGGGCAAGGAAGCACCAGGATAGAAGTATGGGTTAGAGATATTCAACGCCTCAATGCAGCCCTGAAACCCGAGAAGCCGCGTGCAGAAAGCAGTAGACAGATTTTCCGACGAGCTTTGGATTTGGATTTCTGAGGCGGATTGACACCGGCGGATTGAGATGCTTTTCAGCATAAAATATGCAACAAGGGAACTAAAGTAAGGGCGCTGTAAGGGATTTTGGGTTTTGGCGGAGGCCGTCCAGTTTCCAGCATCCAGGCCCTCAGGCTTGATTTAGTTTAAAAAGCACAGCCTAGACACACACACACAAAATGACACAAACTCCTTGTAGTACCCTTACTGTCGCACCCGTACAGTACCCTCATGAGCCGAAGTTTTAACCCGAAGCGCAAAGCTTTACATCCACAAACTCCAAGCTTTCAGTTCTACATGTTCAAGCCTAAAGCTTAAACTCTACACCGCGCAGGCCTCGAGCCCGAACTGCTCCGGAGTCGCCAAGACAGAGCACATGTCCCCCCCCCCCCTTTCAAGCGGTGTGTGTTTCGGGTTTTGGGGCGAGGGTTTAGGGTTTAGCCCGGCCAGGATCGAGTACATGACGGAAGCCGAGGAGCGGTGGCGCGACAAGGTGGCCAAGGCGAGGGGCTTCAGGGTTTTGAGGGGTTGAAGCTTCATGTGGGTAATGCTCTATAGTAGGGTCCCTTTTAGGGTCCTTTTCAATTATAAGGGTGCCGTACTATATTTGAGATCTAAAAAGGACCCTAATTTCGAGAACTACCCATGTGTATGATCTTGTGGTGTGCCTTGTCTCGCGTGGGACAGGGAAGAGGGTAGGGCTAGGATTTAGGGCTTTTGTCAAGTTTGGTTCATTGCGACTGTTATCTATGTTCGTTGTTGGTGATAAGCAGGGTTGGTAAGGTGTGTGGTGTTGCTGCTGCTTGTCCAAACTGTTGTTGGCATTTTGGCTTTGGTTGATAGTCGCTATCATCACAAAATCTTTCTCGCCGCTTTGACCATCGTGGTGAGTGGAGAGGATGATCATGATGTTCGCCTTTGCCGTCAGACAAGTAGCCCTGCACTTTCTAGTAGTATTGGGTTACTCAATCATGAAAGTCCAAGAAATAGCCACGGCACTGGCGGAGAGACTGATTATCGGCACAAGTATTGGCCACAGGGTCTGCAGCCATACTCAGTTGCGAATACGGACAGCGGAGAGCATAGGAACGAACAATCGCCTCCATCGCCATTATCTCTGCAGGGTTTGAGCCGTCTCGTTAGATGGAGAAGCCCAGCATGGTCTGCACAAAGCCCTTGCGAAACCCTGGCATTCTAAACCCTGCGCCCCCGAACTTGACTGTGCCAAGCGCTCGAGGCACGGATCGAGAACGACCGACTTCTGCAGGTGGCCGGGTAGCAACGCACAAGTGTTCCCGGATCTGGCCTTCAGGGGCTTGGCATTTCGGTTTGATATCCAGCAGGCTTTTTCGGTATGAAGAGATCCCTGAATCCATGCTGTGAGAGGGTTTTGGGCTTCCTTGGCGAAGCTGAGTGCAGGATTGCGGGTTTACGACGTGAGGCTTCAAGAAAATCACCTTTAAAGTAGGGAATGCCAGGTCTAGTCATCCTTCTCTTGTAATCATAATGCAACTTTCTTGGCTGTGCTGCGGAGGTGTGGAGGTAATGTCTTCAATGCTGTGGATGTGAGAGATGCTGTCAAGTCATGTTAATCTTCCCGAACGTGCCTTCGGGTAAATGGTTTAGGGATGTCTAGGGTATGACCATGAGGGCATCTGCAGTCAAACTTCTGCGATTGTTTGTGGATTTTCGAGGCTGGAACTCCCAATCAAACATTGGCCGCTCAGACTTCCCGTTTCGACTGGGGTTTAGGTCTTGGCACTGCGCGCAACACCTATAAGGCCCACTGTGGAATGTGAGGATCAACGGCCCGTTTGGAGGGTGCATGTAATTATCATAGAAGCATAGATGTTCAGATAAGGATACATGTAGACGGAGGGCGATAGGCATAGGCAAGTCGGCAACAGCAGATGTAGCAGTGCGAACATAGGCATACACGAATGCTCGGGCACCTATATCTACACGTTAAAGCCCCAAACCCTAAGCCCTGAACCATCTGACCGCAAATCCCTAGACCCTGTTCGCCACTAGACCTTCAACATGAAACCTTCAACACTCTCAAGATCAATCTCCCAAAAGCCCCCCCAAGCCCTAAACCCCAACCCCTTCAATCAGTTAACAGCAAAACCTAAGGCCCTCAACCCTAAACTGGAGACCCAGGATCTCGAGCGTTCCAGCTTCGTGAGCTCTGACCGAGAGGGTGGGCTCATAGCCTCGCTGCTGGTCGGATGCTCAGGGTTTAGGATTTCAGGGTTTAGGGGTTTAGGGGCCCCCAAGAAGTACCCTGAACAACAGAACCGAAGATAGCCAAGTATTTCCTTCCCGTGTCAAGTCCTTAAACCCGAAACCCACTGTGCCTTCAATACTTAAAGCCCACGCTCAAGGTAAGCAGTAAAGCCCCAACTCTTGACACCAGCTCCTTGAATCCGTGGATCTCTTTTCGTTTCGGGCGCCCAGAGAGCAATCCAAAAGCTAGGCGGAGTGGGGACGATCTGCAAGGAATCCCGAGACACAACAGGATGCATCACTCCGCGAATAGTATCAAGCTTTGGTTTTGAGTAAATTAGGTAAGGGCTCATGGGTGGGTCCCTGAGGTTTCAACCTGGCCTACGATAACCGCACCTGCCGTGAGTTCACGAACTACGGCTCAAACTACGACCCACAGCTTTGAAAGGCACTGCAGCAGGTTATAGTAGATTACGTTGTGCTTCTAGGCGTTTGGGCCCTGCCCGCCGCCCCTCGTCTAAAGCCTGCAGATCTTGGCCGTACGCACAGCGACCTCAGTTTCCCATTGGTAGTTTCTAGGGCCCTGTATGCAATCAATTAAAGCCCCAGTCACAAATCATAAACTCTGGTTCATCTGATCGAGAAGATCCAGTGTTTAGGCACGTGTTGCCACTGTAACAAGTTCGAGGCACCCAATACAAGGGGTCGAGCGCCTTGGAAACCACAACCCTAACTGCAAAGAAATGAAACAGTCATCGAATCCAGACTAAAGCCCGAAAATACGGACTCGGATGCCCCCAGCCCTAAACCCTCAATCCATAAACCTAAAACGCTGCAAAGCCCTGACACCGGAAACATCTAAGCACTTATTCCTTCGTAGAAACCTTACCGAAGTCCATGTTAAACAAATATACTGCAGTAGACTGTGGAAGCCATACGTGAAACATTGAACGCCGCGAACTGTAGCGACTCCCAGGATGCTCGAAATCTCCGCGAGACCATCGCCATCTTCAAGCGGCGGAGGGCCTTGATGTCAGAGACTCAGACATGCACAAGGCGCTTTATGAAGGGGGGTTTAGGGATTAAGGTTTAGGGTATGACTGTGGTATACGGACTCCGCCTGCGCCGCGGAGCGTTCTCGTGACCGTGTGCCATGACCGCCTTGGTCTTTGGAACTCATGGCGCAAGATACCACTCCAGCTCCTCAAGATCTTCCTCAACCCTTTCTGAAGGATTGCCTTGAACCCCCTAACCTATACTTTCACCCTAAACCTGAGAACATGAACGCTGAACCCTTGTCCCAAAACCGCTGGCTGCAAGCCGCAAACCGCAACTGACGCCAAACCCTAAACCAAACTCCATTCATCCTAAACCCAAAACCGTCATACCCAAAATTGAAACCCGACTCGTAAAACGACAAAGCCCTGCGCCCTACACTCTACTCCCTGAGGCTTCAGGGCTCGGGGTTCTCTTGGCTTTGTGGCTTGGCTCAGCATCTGCTCTACAGCACACTCGGAAGGATGTACTCTGCGAGGACCTGTAGTCTCCGTTGTAGCACCTTGAGTCAACCAACTCTATATGGCTGGGATCCCAGAATGAAACCAAGGTAACGAAACAGGGAACTACAAACCCCCAAACTCCCAAATGCAGAATCCCAAACCCTAAAGCCTTTCTAGGGCCTCAAAAAAAGAGAAACTAAGCCAAGGCTGGTCAACGTGGAGAAAGAGCTTCACAAGTCGCCCCGGCACTTTGAACACGAAGCTTCGGAGCGGTTTTTCGCGGCTGTTCGACTCTGAACTCGGAGGCTCGAGGCTTCCTTCGTTGCTGGTCTCTCGTAATATATACTACCATTCTGGTTTCTTTAGTTGCCTCGTTCTGCTTTCCCCAACCGTCAAGCTGATTGGGCTCTTGTAAAGTAATTAGTACTACTACGAAAGCAGAACCTTTTGTTTCCTAGGGCCAAACAGTTGCAGGCTCGCAAAGGATTTTCCAAGGGCTTTGCACGGCAGCCGGCAACTCGAAAGCTCGGAGGCTTAAACCCCCCTGTTGATCTTACACGGGTGCCACCGAAGTGCCTTCGAGCCGTCGTTAGGGATCCACACGTGTGACGGACATGCCGGGGTGTTGCCAAGCCAGCTCAACAGAACTGACATCCTTGATGTGTATCTTCTCTCCCCGATTGATGCTGTGACGCTGGTGCTGGAGCTTGTGGTCTCGATGCTGGATCTTGCTGTTGGGCGTGTGTGTCGGAGATTTCTGGGCTGCCAAAGTCACAGAGGATGATCCTCCAGTATCAAGCTCAACAGGACTGACATCCTTGATGAGAACTTTGTCTGTCTTCTTTCCCCGACTGATGCTGTGACGCAGGTGCTGGAGCTTGTGGTCTCGATGCTGGATCTTGCTCTCGGGACGCTGGTGCTGGAGCTTGTGGTCTCGATGCTGGAGCTTGCTGTTTGGGCGTGTGTGTGTGTGTGTCGGAGCATTTAGTGGGTGTTGTCAAAAACACAGAGGGTGATCCTCCAGTATCAAGCTCAACAGGACTGACATCTTTGATGAGAACTTTGTCCGTCTTCTTTCCCCGACTGATGCCGTGACGCTGGTGCTGGAGCTTGTGGTCTCGATGCTGGAGCTTGCTGTTTGGGCGTGCGTGTCGGAGCATGCTCGGTGTTGCTAAGTCACACAGGATGACTGCCCCGCAGTTGTGAAGCTCAACAGGACAGACATCATTGAAGCCTTGTCCGTCTGCTTTTTGCCCTGGAAGTCTGGTCGAACCCGGCTTGGAAGCTTGTTGCGCTGCACTGGGTGAAGGGATGCACAGTTTTGCGTTTATGAGGGCTGCTGAGCCCGAGCAATAGTTCTTTGCAGGCTCGGAAGCTTAGTTACCCGCTGCAGCAACACCTTTTTGTCTTTTCCATCTTGTTCGCGGCTTTCCGCGTCCTTTGTTTGAGCGGTTGATCTAAACGGACCACGCAAGGACCGCAACTTCTGACAGAAGCAAGAATTGCCCGTCCACCATCGGGACAATGTATGTCCAGGGTAGTGGGCCGTCCCGTCTTTCAGGACCAAGCTAGCACATAGACATAAATGATTGGTCAAACCTGCCCCCTTATGAGGATGTTAAATTGAAAATCTTATGTTTAGGAGCTCGACCCTCAACGATTCTTGCGGGACAGCAGATTTACAGCAATCCTTCCGCTGAAATTTGAAATTGACAGTAAAGGAGACTCCTAAACCCGAATCCCTGAAGCCCTAACCGCCTACCCCTAAGCCTGAGCAAACTGTAAAGTTCATGATCCCGCACCGACCACCCCAAAACTGTAACCTAAAACACTCGAGCCATATGCTTAAGCCTTCGAACCTGCGACAAGAGTCCCCATTTCTTTGCCCAAGGCTTGAAAATCCTTCGTAAGCCGCAACCATTACATGCTGACCCCAAATCCCCGAACCGGCCCTTTCACACACAAGCTCGACCTTAAAGACTAGGGGTTTAGCTATAAATCTATAAACGGTCCATTTTTAGATAGGGTTTCGGCTCTGAGGTCTGGGTTTAGTGACGAGGTCTTCAAGGTGAGCTTTATGAGACTATAGAGCAATCCTACTCTGTGACCATGTAGGCCTCTCCGATCAATACTCAACCTTGAAGCCTTTGGGTTCTTTAATAGATCTTCAAAAAAAAGCCCTTGCGGTTCTCGGGTCTTGGGTTATACGGTTATAGTCTTGATGTAGAGCTTCAGGGCTGTGGGCTCATGTATGCCCAAAGCAAGTTCGAGACACTCACCTCTAACCCCCTAATTACTTCTCAACTTCGAAGAGTTCCACTCCAAACCGCAACTCCCAGAGCCTATCCTCGAACGGCAAGCCCACGGTCATCCCCCCAAACATCGAACTCCAAACCTCTTAACCCTAAGCTGGCAATGCGCAGTGCCAAACAGATTCCTGCTCAAAGATCCCCAATTGCCAATGTTCATGTTAAGAAACCTTCAAGTTCCAAGGCTCAGGATGTTTTACGCCTCAAGCCGTGGTCATGGCTCCAAACCCTAAGACTCCAATGTGCCGTACAGGGTTTAGGGTTTCAGATCGTTTGTCGGATTCATTGAGGATTTTGATCGCCAGGAGACAAGATGCGGATCAGATGCTTATCCTCATGAACGAGTGGAAGAAATACGTCATCAAGGCTTCCCGGCACAATTCAGTGGCGTTTCGGGTGTAATGTAGAAGCCTAAATAATTACCAATATTATTCTGAGGGTTTCTGATTATGAATATACAAAAGAGAAGCCCCAAACCCTATTTTGATTATTAAGGCTTTTACGGCCCCTACACTACTTCGTTGTTTTGGACCTGCATCCGTTACTGTGCAAGGCCGAGAAGCAAGCACTTAAATCCTCAACTACCCCCACCACCCGACCTCCCTCCTAACCCCAACAGCTCCTCGCCCTCGAAAATCCGATGCTCCACAATCCCCCGACATATGCAAAAGCCGTCATGGAGGCCTCAGGAAGAAGCAAGCCGTGTTTCGGAGGCCCACACGACTTCACACAAGTGCTGTCCCATTCAAGAACATTTTGGGGTGTAGGGTTGTAGTGTTAGCGCCCTCTACACGAGCCATAAGAATCCCACACTTGACAAACTTGGATGTTCGTCACCTCTAAGCTTACACTTCCGAAACGCAATTCTCCGCCGAACCAACCTCAAGCCTTGAACCGTTTAGACCCGAAATGAGCCGAACTTAAGCCGGGAGGCTTCAAACTTAACCCTCAAACCTTAGCCGCGTTGAACGCTTGACCCCCTAAGCGGCCCTAAGCCCGACGAATCCGAAAACGCAATCTCCACACCCCTGAGAGAAACCCCTTGAAGTCCGATTCCTGAATCCCTAAACCCAGTAGCCAGAAAGGCACGCACGCAAAACCCTTACAACAACCCTATGAGCCCTTATAAAACCTATGAACCTAAGTGAATTCAATCAAGCCAGTGGTTTGTGGCACTATCAAAACATATCAAATCCAAGACCCAGTGAATCCCGAGGGGGCCCTTCCGTGCCCACAGGCGGACTACGAAAGGCAGCTCGAAGCTGCCGAAGCCCGGCGTCGCCGAGAGGCACCGGTCTTCCAGGGCACCACAGCTCCCCAGCTGTACCAAACATATATAGGCCTTTTTGCTGCTAAATAGAGTCGGCCACGACTTACCGTGATGATGTGTGGTGGTAAGCCCTCAACACTGTCTAGCTTGAAACCTCAACCTCAACCTTTGTCTCTAAGCCCTGAAGAGGTGGAAGCTCTCGAGGAGGAACTTCGCAAAGAGCGCGATCACTCAGCAGCTCTCCAGGCGGGTTAGGGGTTTAATTTGCTGCGCAATTGTAGGACCTCGGGTCAGAGGATCATCTCTACATCCCTACAGATCTCTCACCCTTCATTATGAACAACTTGGGCACCCTTGATTCTGATAGAGTCAAAGCCTGACATCCTGAAATTGCGTCTTTTCTTTGGGCAAGGGAGGGGAAGGTGTGTCTTTGAGCTGGAGACAGCTTTAGACCCTGATTTCTTGAGTGAGAACGCGACTGGGTCGTCTATCGACTTTGGTTGTGTTTGCCACCGTTTGCACTGGGATCTAAAGCAGCCTCCATCAGGAGGGCCCTGAGCATATTGATGGTTTAGGGTGTGGGTGAAGGGTTGCCATGAAACTTGAGGACTTGTGCCGTGACAAAGTTTTCGAGTGCGAATACAGCTAACATTCAGACATTTAGGCCTTAACCTTACTCAAGCCCCGAGTTCTCGGCCGGCTGGTAACCCGTGTTAAACCTTTTCGGTATGTATGCAGATGTATGTGTGTGCATATGAATATGCATACATACAGACAGACAGACAGACAGACAGACAGACATGTAGACAATATCCTGCCGTGTTTCACCTGTCAACCGGTAACCTTTTCTGCCAGGGCCCAGCAACTAGTATCCTAATCTGCTGGATCCCGTGATCCAGACCCTACGAAGCCCAACAGTGTAGAGACAGGACTAAGCCTGTACGTTCCGATCTGCATTCCACGAGAAACCCACCCAGCGAGGATGTGAAAGTCTATCACCAACTTGCAAGGTAAGACCGTGCAACATCCTGAAAAGATACTTATAAAGCTAGCATGTACTTGCACGGGGAGCGTTCATTCCTAGGCCCGAAAGCCCCTCAGCCTTCGAGAGAGAAAGGAAGGCAAGTGTCTGCAAATCTCCTAAACCATTTCATCAACCAACTCAGACCCCGCCACCCCCGACCCTGAGATTCTAAAGGATGCCTCAAGTTTTCTGGCTAATGTGCAGTTTGTTCATCGAGGTGCCTCTGAATTCGCGGGTTTTATGTTTATTTTGTTTGTTCTTGCTGCTTGAGGAAATATGAGTACAAATAGATGTTTATAAAAATATTTTTCGGTTGTTGATAAAGTCTCTTAGTTAGTTTAAAGCAGGTTCGTTCAACCATTTTTTCTGGCTTGATCAGGGGGGTCGAGAACTGTTTACAAACCCTCTTCAAACGGCTTTTGCCGGGGGTGGGGGTTCCAAGTACGCTGGCAACATGCTGCAGGCCAACGTGAACCAAAAGACGGCGAAGCTAATACAGGCGGCCCATCTTCGATTAGTTCCGGCCTCGGAAGACGTCGAGCTTACCTGCTCAGAACAGTGAGACTGCAAGGGTTTAAGCACGAGGGGCCTTGAAGGTTTGGGTTCAGAGCTTGTAATGTGTAGAAGACTCATAGGGTTCAGTTTCTTGGGTTCAGGATTTTCGTGTAGTCGTCGTCGTGTTCGTGTTCGTAGCCGCAGTTGCAGCAGCAGTAGCAGTACCAGCAGCAAAGGGTGGTAGTGGTGGTAGTGGCAGTGGCAGCTGCCGTGGCCGTGGCCGTGGCCGTGGCAGTGTAGTGGTAGTGGTAGTGGCGGTGGTAGTGGTGGCAGTCGTCGTCGCAACAACAGTGGTCCACCCAAAAGGGATGTGCAGCTAATCGTCAAGCAAAAAAAGCCCGAAAGCAAGTATGTGACCACTTCATGTTGTAAAGCACGGAACAAACCTGTTTCGGGATCTATTCTTATTGCATTGAACCATGATAGAATAGGACGATGGGAAGAAGGTCAAGCTTTGAATGGTTTGCACGGCCCCGGGCTGTGGATGACAGGACAAGACTGAAGGGCTTGTACGGTTTTCGACTCATTCGATGCGCTCAACCTGGCTTCCGCATTCGGGACTTTGGGAGAATCTACGATGCTTAGGGTTTAGGGCTTAGGGGTTTAGGGAGTCTAGAATGCCAAATGGAAGGGGTTCTGCTTATCCTGCGGGACAGCCTCGCAATGCGATTGCTTGGACCCTTTGCGTCGCAGAAGTTGTTGGCGTCCAGCACAAAAGATTTTGTCGGCTCATTTTGTCCATGGTCGCTCAGCACTTAAATCTGGAATAGAATCCAAGTGAAGTCTCTACGACTCAACATGCCGAAGGCATTGAGCACTCTGAATTCTGGAGTTTGTGGAGCTCGTCTTGATGTCCAAAATTCAAAACCGCAGCAGACCAGGCCCCCAAAGCTCTAATCCCGAAAGACCTAAACCCCCTAAGTCCAAGACCCGAACACCTTCACAAAACCCTGCACAAGCCCTTCCAAGCCTTCTACGCATCCGTGCAGAAACCTGAAAAATTCTTCCACCCTAAATCCCACCCTAAAACAGGCACCCTTATAGCCCCTAAACTTCTAAACTCAAAAGCTTCAAGGAGAGCGCCATGAGCTCAAAAGTCTTCCCTTTTGCTCACGGTCACGTCTGCTGCTCAGCAGAGAGGGCTCGAATTCGGAAGGGCTCAAGGCTTCGGAGGGTTTAGGGTTAGGGGTTGAAGGGTTTAGGTGTTTAGGGTTTCAGGGTGTAGCAGGGTAGGAGCAATACCCTGGTAATTGGAACAGGACTGGTTCTAGGGTTTGTGGGCCAGATGTTGTGGTTTTCCGGGTTTGGGGTTGATGTGTCTAAAGGGTTTGGAGTGCAGGGCAGGGCTTATGTTGATCAGACTTCGGTGCTCTTTTACGAAACTGACGTTGTAGGGCTTACAATTCAATGTGACTGCTGAGATTTCGGGTTTGGCTTCTTTCATGGGGCTTAGGACTCATGTTAGCCATCGGCTTTAGTGGATCTCTGACCAACTAGATCGGCATAGGGCTTAGGGCTTTCAAGAAGTAAAGGCTTTTGATTACAGCTGAACTCTGGTTTAGGGATGAAGTCTACAACAGCTAAAGACTTTTGGCCATGGAAGAATTTTAGGGCTTATAGGGCTTAGAGCAACAGGTTTAGGGTTCAGTTTGATGGTCTTCTATGGCATTAGAAGGTTCTATTCTTTCGACCGTTCTCATGCACACATCCAGCAAGTTTCTATCTCCCAAGCCGTTCTCCTGGAAGACACCCGATGCTTAGAGAGCAGCGGGGCTGACCCTTCTCTTCTATGAGCAGGGCATGGCTATATTTGGAAGTTTGCCCCCGCAAGCCCACTGTGCTTTATGTGGAAGTCTCGTACAGACATTCCGATGACCTGTGGTTTTCTGCATGTCGTTCTCGGATGCGGTGTTCACGAAGAATACGAGCAATATGCTGCCAGTGATGTTGAGTTGGCTTCTACCGAATCAAGGCCAAGTAGCATGTTTCCAGAACTAGGCGCTGATTCTTGGCAACTGTAGACCGAGCCGTGAACTCTGAACCTCACAACGGTTCATCGGTTGAGAAGCGGGGCGGAAGGTTTGAATGCAGCAAGACGCCGGCTTGACGCGGCACGTCGTCCAGAGAACCGACATTTCCTAGACGCGAACCTGGCAGCTAGGTTCAGGGTTTAGGATTTAGGGTAGTGCCCCCAACACCTGAACGCGACACCCCACAACTAAACCCTTCAACCCCTATTTAAAATGCTGCCCTAAACTCTAAACCCAAGAAAAACCGGGCCAGGCTCTTCGAGCTTGGTCTGCCATCCATCCGGCCGTGGTCCTCGAAAACGAGCTCGGGCGGACACGGCAGAAGCTGCAGGAACTCGGAACTCAGTGTTAAGCGGGTTTAGGTTCAGGGTCTACACTTTTTGTTGAAGGAGTCGGGGCACTGGGAATCTGATTTTTTGGTGTTGCGTGCCGGAGCTAGGGATTATGGCTCACGGTAATTCGCGTTTCGGGCGTTTCTGGAGTATCTTGGCGGATATCTTCAGGGGCTCATAAGGAGTTTCAGGTTTTCGGGTTGAAAGCTCAAGGTCTCCGGCGTGTTTCTGTGGGGTTTTGGGGTTCTCGGGGTTTGGGGCCTTGGCACGAGTAAGGTTCTCTGCTCCGGGATTGTTGAACAGATTCTGGCTTTTGCTTTAGTAATATAGGGGCCGTAATAATATTATACTATTATTATATTGTGGAACCCCCAAAATGGTATTGGTAATGCTCCTACAGTATGCTTTTGGGATTGATGTGGTCTCTTCAGAGGTTGCTGTAGCTGGATCACCGAGATGTTCATAGGCTTGCGTGGACATAGTCTTGCCCTATGTTCAGGAAGTTTTCTGGTCTGGTCCGATAATTGTCAAGTTTTGGTCAGCCACTTCAGTTTGAATTCCGCCAACATTTTCCTCAGGAGACGACGGAAGCTCTCACTGCAGCCACTGAGCGTGCGGAACCTATGCCTTGCCATACCAATGTTATGCTACACTGTGCTACAATGCACTTTATTTGTATATTTCATTTATCACATTGCATTATGTTATACTTTATTTTATTATCTCCCAAGCCCCGACACGCCTAAACTCAAAGCCCTTGCACGCAAGGATTTCAGTTCTCCGTTCTCACAGAAGTTACTTCAGGGCTACCGAGTTGCGGCACAACAAGCGCTGTGAGTGTAGATGAGGATGCAAAACATGGGGAACATGTTGCATGTACGTTTTACATGTTATCTTTTCACTGCTGCGTGTCTTGAAAATCCTGGTCGAAGTTGTCGGTTTCGTCACGGACATCTCACATGTCTTTGTGGAGAAGGAGATCGTATGCAAGTCCAACTCCACCTTTATCCTGGACCTGGACAAACCCGGTACGGTAGCACAACCCTAAATCTTCTAGTCAAAGCCGCCAAACCCCTAAATCCAGAGAAGCATTGCCCCGAGATCATACCGACTTTGATCCTCAACGACAACCTGAAACCGCACATCTACAACACGAAAGAGCGCATTCATTCTGAACGTAACGCAACCGACAGTATACCCAACCTCACTCAAGACAAGAGCTTGAAACCCTACACACTGATACACACTGTACATCCCTAACCACTTTAAACCCAAAAGTCTAAGCCCGAAATTGAGGCAATGAATTCCTGGAGCCGCAGTTGGTGGAGGTCACAACCGAGCGTGACGAGCTCCGAAGCAGGCGGGCTGGGGAAGTCACCCCGAGGTGTCTTTCGCTCTGAAGCAAAGGTTTGGGTGTCAGGTTGAAGCTTTAGTGGTTTAGGGCAGGGTTTCGGGCAGTTTCATTTTCCAGGAGTTGTTATGACTCCTCCAAGTGGTCTGGGTTCTGTATAATTTCCTCGAGACCTGTATGCTGCTCCCGAAACCTCCATGGCAAGTTGTGGCTGGTGGAATGGTGGTTTTCTGTCCTGGTTTGCGCGGACAAGTTTGAGAGGTTTATCCGTTTATCCCCAAGAAGCTCGGAGATTGAGGGGTTGGGTCATAGCAACACGGGCGCAAACACAAGATCCAGGCCTCAAGTCCCACCAAGCCGGAACTCACCCCCAAGCTGGCTTAATCCTGCTGCTAGGCTTGCAGATGCTTCAATGGCGGCAGTATGTCTTTAAGGAAGCTGTCTTGCCTTCATGGCCGATGATTGGCTTGACAGCAACAGTGCTGCAAAGATCAAGCAATCCCAACCCGAAAAGTGCTGCAGAGATATGCATCCTTGTTGCTGTCGCTTTCTGCCATGACTTCCTCGTAAACGTGGCTCGGAACAGCTGGTGGTTTAGATGTTGTCGATGCTTGTCTCGGAAAGCATTGAAGCGGAGGAGTTTGGTGTTTATGCAGCTTTGGAGCCAAAGAGTCGGGTTGACTTTATGTGCAGGTGCGAGGAACTCGCGGCTCAGTACGAGTACATCAAGATTGAAGCCACAGCTGCAGACAGACATAAGGTTTACGGTTGCCCTAAAGGTTTTAGGGAAGCGCAGCAATCCCCGCAGCTCCTGAAGGCCGTGAATTTGAAATCCTAGCTAAACCACACAAACACCCTTCCCAAAACCTACCCCCTGAACCCCCAAACCCTAATCCGCAAACGCTGACCCCGAAGCACTACATTCAAACACCTCCAAGGAAGCCGGCCTAGATGAAGACTCCATTGCCAAGAAGAAAGCGGCCGCCAAAGCTTACGAGGATCTCGCTGTGAGGTTTAGTGCTTAGGGATTTAGCGTGTTGAGTCGAATTTGGGGTTTAGGGTTTGTTTGAGGATCGAGGGGTTTAGGGATTTAGGGATTCGGGGTATGGGGTTTAGGTTTTAGGGTTATTTTAGGGTTTAAGCTTTTGGAACTGAATTCGGGGGTAGGATAAAGTTTGGTGACGGATTGTCCATCGGTTGAGGCTATTGGGCTTCCGTACTTGAGCCTCGGGATATGATGCGAGTTTCGGGTTCTTCGGTGTGGCTGTTCGAGGGCATGCTGTCCTGAAAAGGTGTTAGATCGCGCCCGCCAGCAGACTGCAGCGATGGGGTCTAGCGCACGCAATTGTAAGGAACCTATTGAAAACACATAGGGAACACACACAAAGAGACACACGCATACATAGATGTTGCCAGGGATAGGTGGAGGAGGGACCCTTACAAAGGTCAGGTCAGATACCCGAACCCTCAGTTCTTGGCTCTGGACTTCTACAGTTGCCGGCTTCAAATGTTCGGGGGCCGATTGTCTTAACTCAAGATCTTGGGTTGTTGTTGAGGGTGTAGGATTTGGGTTTGGGGCTTNNGGGGGGGGGGGGGGGGGGGAGATCCGAAGCCTTTCGCGATGCTTCAGGAAGAGTGGCAGAGGAGGCTCAAGGAGGCCCAGAACCCGCAGGGCGTAGGGCATGTGTATAGGGCCAGGGCCTAATACCTAATACTCATACTGTGTTGGGTTTTCCATGTTAGTCTCGGGTTTGGGGTTTTTGTTTAGGCATCTTTGCGGGGGTTGGACGGTGGTTCTTTGGGTTTTCGCGGCATTGTTTTCGCGGTATTGGGGTCTTCCTAACAAGTTCATGTCGCTCTGGGCTGGGAGAACTCCGGGCTTTAGGCTTATGGGCACCGGAATTTCTCGGGAAATGTCGCTGATCAGGTTTCGCGGATGTGTTGGACACTTGGTATTGTAGAATAACCCCGCGCCTTGAGGTTTAGGCTTGGCATGTCCCAGTTCGGTTGTGGATGGTTTTCCATGGTAAAACGATCAGCAGAAATCAAAACTACAACAAAACGACAGCACAAGTTTCATGGAACACTACACGAGGAAAAAGCGACAACGACGTTAAGGACTTTTACACGGGGGCATTACAGAGCCCCACCTCGCATACACGGCAGAACGGTCGTGTAAATGAATCAGAATCAAGTGTCGCGGTTCGGCTGCAGCCCTATTCTTTCCTCGCAAAGCTGCCTGCGCATGCATCCCCCTCCATGTGCCATTTCAGAAAACGGTTTAAGAATGCCTTCAGCACTTTCCACCCAGACAGGTGCTAGACCTGTCAAACTGCCGTCCAGGCCCTCGAATAGCAGCACTTGCAGCTGAGGCTGCTGCTTAGCTCTCCGTAAGCTCCCTGTCTTCCCAAGGGACCGAAAACCCTAAACTTCCCCACACCCACCAGGACATCCCAGAGTTAGGGTTTAACGGCTAGGCTGTAGGGCTTGGGGCTTGAATCCTGTTACGTGTGCCTGCATGCTCACGAAGGCAAGGCTTTGTGGATGCTGAGTGTATGCATTTTTGATCTCCAGCTCCATTCATTCTGCGTGAGAGATCAAGGTCCTACTTTCCCGAAACACGGCTGCAGCCCGGCCACATCTTCCCGTATGTAGCATGTAGAGGTAAGAACATTGAACCGTGCCAAATGTCCAAGCCGTCAGCATGCACGAATGCTGCAGGTGCAAGACCAGGTTGTCGAACTGCAGGACAAATACGACAACGACACGGACCGACAGAAAGGGAGAGCGTTTATGGTCTCAGGTCCATGTCCAAGGCTTAGCGAACCTAGGGATCGGGCTTGATGCCTAGACTGAGCTCGCCAATACAAAGTGCAGAAGCTTTTGGGGTTCTCACAACAGCACTAAACAGTGCATCTCCATCTCCATCTCTCTCTCTCTCTCTCTCTCTCTCTCTCGACCCATTCGCATGGCAACACGATAGGCCCCCCAGAAGCGACACCGTCAGTTGTGTGATGTGCTCGCCAAGCTTCGGGTTCAACCTCTACTCGCGGAAAGGTCTTGAGGCGTTGTGTAGGCTTGCAAGGTATCGTGTGGTGTTGGGGTTTACACACACACACACACACACCCTCCCTCCCTCTCTTTGGCAGAGGCGTCTCAAATTTCCGCATACATGGTTTGGACATGCATTTCTGTGTTTTGGGGTTTTAGGGTTTCGGGATTAGAGGCCGTCATCAAAGGTCTTCCCAAAGCCACAGCTCTGCGGCTAGCTCGGTCTAGGGATGTATGGTTTAGCAGGAAGGCCGGGAGCATGCATAGAGACGTCCAGCAGCAAACATGCAGACTCAGGCCCAGACTGATAGACGATACTGTTTGGTGCGTTTTTTTTTCCGATAGTGCACTCCGGATTCTGAACGGATATGTGCGGAGCCTGGTCATTCTGCTGCGTGCGTTTGCAGCAGCTTCTTGGAAGTTTCGGTGAGGGCTTCTTGGGCTTTGGCTACGGGCAGTCTCCAACACAAAAGCTCAAGCCCATCAGCCTGAAAAGCCTTGCACCAGGACGTGCTCTATCTCGTTTACGTAAGTTCTGCGGAAGCACAGCTACCATTCAACCGTGACGCAGAAGTCCTCAACCGTAAGCCTGGAACCTCAGGACACAAAGATACCATGGTATGAACTGTTTCGACACCACACAACTACACACCGATTTGTGCCTGAGCGTTGTTGAGTCGAAGCCAACATCTGCTACCCTAAACTTAACTTCGCTTCTGAAGCTGCGAGGAAGAGCTCGCCAAGCAGCTCAAGGACTGGGTAGGGAGAGAGGGCGGGTGCACAGGGACCCGTTTTTGTTCCCCTACAAGGACCCTGATGAACAGTTCGAGGCCCAAAGGCCGGAAACACAACTGGCCCTACGCCTTAAACCCTTACGTGTTCTGCGCTATTTCCAACGTTCTTTGTCCTCTCCCAGTGGCCCAGCAAAAGAGGTGAACCACTCCGAATCCTGCCGAGTGCTGAAGACCCGAATAAGCTATGCAAAACTCCGAATGCCTGGAATGTGCGGTTGAAAGCCCAAGCCACAGGCACCTAACACCACCTCACCTTGAGGACTCAACTAGGCTCGAAGCCCTCCCCAACAACCACTAGACCGGCAAGCGTCGAGTCAACGACAGCCGGAGAATCCGAAACCCGATGGGTGAACCTCGAAGCCTACGCCCCAGGCTACTCAGTCGAAGCTGGCCATCGTCCAGCACACCCTCGATTCCATGAACTTCCAGCCTGGCAGCACGTGCAGCCCTCGGAAGCTGCAGTCGTCACGGGAAAAGTTTAGTGCTTAGGGCTTCGAGGGCTTCGAGGGCTTCTGGCTCCGGGTTCAGGTTACTGAAACCTAAGCGCCCTAAACCCTAAACCCCCTTTATTTAGTGCTCAGAAATCCTTGAGCCCGACATCCGGGCTGCTTTGGGGTTCAAGGGGTAATATAGGGCATATAGGGGCCGATTTGATTATCAACAATATTTTGGGGATTTCCTATTATAGATATAGGATATTATACCCCAAAACCCCAATTGTTAAGGCCCCTCTAGCAAGGTTCTAGGGATTTTAGGGTTTAGGGAGGTTAGCATCCAGGCAAGTGGGGTTATCCCCAGGCAAATGGGGTTATCAGTGTCCTTCAAAGGCAAGCCACCAGTCCATCCCGGCTACATGTGAACCGAAATCCGGAGCCATGAAGTTACAAAGCCACAACCCCCGCCGAGCACAAGAACTTCCCATTCGCAGAATGAAGCTGGCGAGCTTCAATCTAAAGCTGTTTAACTAACCCTACGAACACCACACCTAAGTTGAGCCTTAAACCCTCTGACGAAATTCGGCTCTGAGGGCGGACCCAGATGCCCTCCGTGTGGTGCCGAACGGTCAGGGAATCCTCTGTTGCGGATGCACCTGGGACCGCTTCAGGGGCCTCGTTCGTGTTCGTTCGTGTGTGTGTGTGTGTGTCTGTGTGTCTGTGTGTCTGTGTGTCTCTGTGTCTCTGTGTCTCTGTGTGTGTGTGTGAGTCGTGTGTGTGTGTGTGTCTGCGTGTTTGCGTGTCTGCGTGTCTGTGTGTCTGTGTGTCTGTGTGTCTGTGCGTGTGGGTGTGTGTCTTTGTGTGTGTGTGTGCGTGTCTTTGTGTGTGTGTGCATATGTCTGTCTTTGTGTGTGTGTGTGTCTTTGTGTGTGTGTGTGCGTGCTTTTGTGTGTGTGTGTGCGTGTGTGTGTGTGTTGTGTGTGTGTGTGTTGTGTGTGTGTTGTGTGTGTGTTGTGTGTGTGTGTTCTGTCTGTGTCTGTGTGTCTGTCTGTGTCTGTCTGTTTCTGTCTGTGTCTGCTTGTGTCTGTCTGTGTCTGCTTGTGTCTGTGTGTCTATGTCTCTGTCTCTGTCGCTGTCGCTGTCTCTGTCTCTGTCTCTGTCGCTGTCTCTGTCTCTGTCTGTCTCTGTCTCTGTCTCTGTCTCTGTCTCTGTCTCTGTCTCTGTCTGTCTCTGTGTGTGTGTGTGTCTCTGTCTGTGTGTGTGTGTGTGTGTGGGTGTGTGTGTGTGGGGTGGGTGGGTGGGTGTG
>CAJNJA010056086.1:1124-21421 GCA_905231915.1 Symbiodinium necroappetens | reverse complement strand
CCCAAAGCCCTGAACCCCAAAAACCCGAAACACATGACCTTGGGACATTGGGTGCCCATGGCTATGCGGGGAAGCTCTTGGGGCCGTAGAAAAGCGGCTTAGCGCAGGGGTCAGGGTTCAGGGTTTAGGGTTTAGAGTATTTAGGGTTTAGGGTTTAGGGTATTTAGGGTTCAGGGTTTAGGGCTTAGGGTTTAGGGTTCAGGGTTCAGGGTTTAGGGTTGTCTTGATTCCTGGACGGCCCGGCGCACCAAAGAGTGGAAGATGTCCGATGTGCTGTGATGTCTGTCGACAAAGGCCTGTGTGAGGAAGAGTCTATGCTTGCCTCGAGCACATGACTAGGCCTGGATGCTTCATGTAATGTAGGGTCCTTAACAATTAGAATAGGGTTTTGGGGGTTCCTTATTATGATTTAGTATAGTGGGCCCCAAAACCCTATTCTAATTATTAAGGCCGCTATGTTAGAGCGAAGTTCTCTTCCAGGATGATTCTGCCGCACAGAACCGCCATCCACTGCACTCTCTGGCGGGGTTCGGCGGCATTGGGCACATTTGTAGACATCAGCCTCTAGGCGCTCTTCCACAGGCTGGAGGTTCCGGATTCCATCATGCACCTTCTCAGGTCCGGACGACTACGATGCGGATGAGACCAGTACTTGCAGCCTGACAATTTCGGTTGAGGGTCGAGGGTATAGGCTTTGGGTCCAGGGCTTACCTAGACCCCAAACCTAGCTTTTTAAGGACTTGTATAAGGAAATCATAATAAGGAACCGTAAGGTTCTTAAGGGTCCAGGTAAGGCTTAGTTAGGATCATACACTCCCTCAACATGCTAAACACTGCGCAACCACCCCTAGAAGAAGCCCCGGTTGCTCATACTAACGGCGGGTTACAGTTCCGTAACCCTGTAGTAGCTTGAGGTACACATTATCAACTCTGTGTGCAACTCGTCTTCTAAGGAACCCCATGTGGCCAATGGTTAAGTACTGTAGTAAACCCTAAACCCCAAACCCCTAAAGCCCTAAAGCCCTAAAACCCTAAACCCCAAACCCCTAAAAGCCCTAAAGCCCTAAAGCCCTAAAGCCCTAAAACCCCTGATGGGAAGGTCTAAAGTTCAGGGTCGACAATCTCCGCGTTCAAGGGTTTAGGGTTTTGGGTCTCACGGTTTAGGGCCCAAAGAGAGGTGAGGCGTTAGTAGTTGCAGGGATTAGATGCTGCGAGCTTAGGGTCGATGCAACGTGCTCTGCTGGGTTAATCAAAGGGTTTAATTTCTAGGACATTTTCAGGCGGGTAGTTACCGTTATAGGAGCCTTATAGAAGGTATATTATATATACCTTATAGAATCCTTATAGAAGCCCTATATACCCTAAACTCCCCACCTGTAGTTTCCTTTAAGAATTGAGGCTTTGGAGTTAGATCCGAACCACCAAAGGGATCCGCGAGATCTCTATTCAAGGAAACACCGATGCAAACACGCATTTACATTTGCAACTGGCAACGGGCAGAACGCTCTAACCCTGGAAGCCTCTAATCTGCAAACCTCGATGAGCTTTGGATAAGTGTGGCGGCATGGCTTCTTCGATGCGGCTGCTTCTGCATCCAACCTCAGCTTAGGAGTTTCCTACTTCGCACCCACAGCCTCAAGCAGGGCAGAAGAATCGGAATAAGACGTCGGGGCATGTGGATCAAGTGCCAACTGCGAATGAAACGAACATGATGCCGGGGCAAGTTCGAATCATCAGGCCGCAACATTGAATCCAACCGCGGGGGTGACAAAATGGCAACGGATTGCTTCTACTTCTACTCATTTATTCACCTAGCTGTCACAAGGGTGGCATAGGCTGCCAGATCCGAAGTTAACTGCTTCTCCAACGAACTCATGATTGGGATCATGAGAGCACCCGCGCTCCCCTCCCTTTCCACAGAACCATGCCTGCTCATCGTGAGGTCAAGGCAGGATCTTCCACAACCGTCCCGGCAACCAAGACAACTTACCACATGGGACTTTCCTAAAAGTCGGGGTACCTTATTTTGGGGTCCTTATAATAAGGATCCTACTATCTAGGTTACTATTAGGGTCCCCTAGTTTCGGAAACCCTCATATGACTGGCTGCACAAGCACTGGTAAGACGGCTCAGGCTGTGCCAGGTGGCTCAGGCACCCCTAAGCCTAAACCCTAAACCCCTAAACCCCTAAACCCTAAACCCTAAACCCCTTAACCCTAAACCCCTTAACCCTAAACCCCTAAACCCCTAAACCCTAAAGCCTAAACCCTAAACCCAGGCAGGCCAGATAAACCGCCCAGTCCACTCACATGGACTGGTGGTCTTCCTGCAGCTCGTCGCTGGCCACGGAGGTGGCAAACTTAGTGCTACTACGGTTGATGATATAAATCCTGCCTTACCCATCATAAGGAATATATACCATATTTCCCATAGTTTGGGGTCCTGAAGGTCATAAGGATTTCTATCATCAACAGTAGTCTAGGGTTGCTCGGAAGAATGCTGTCATACTATACCAAGGTCCTGTTCAAGTCATGAAGGCCCCTCTGCTAAACCATCAGCCCCGACTCCGGAATGCCAGGCTTCCAGCTCAAGATTGGAAACCTTGCGACCGGGAACACTGCACACAAAAGCCACAGACCCCAAACCCTAAACCCTCAACCGTAGCTTTGCGTGGACTCTTCGACCCCAGATGCTTGATAATGCAGAAGCCCTAATGATTAGATTTGGGTTTGGGGATATATTATACTGTACCTGTAATAAGGAACTCCGAAAATAGTAGAGGTACTTCTTTAGGATCCTATGGTAAGCTCTCACAGCCCAGAAGCGCACTGACTGCAAGACGCTCAGACTCTTCATCGGCAACATTCCTGGGCCTCTGAACCTTCCCCGACCCGCTCAAGGTACCCTTCAAGGAGCCCGTGTTGTGGAAACTTATGCTGCCTGTTTAAGGCATTAGATACATATATATATATGTAGATAGATAGATAGATAGATAGATAGATAGATAGATAGTATTAGTGTTACGGTCTAATCACATTGCGGAGCTGGTGGGTTTAGGTTGAACCCTAAACTCTACAACCTCAGCTACTAACTCTGTTTCAACAACCTTGACCTTGATTCCTTGCTTCACGACATGGAAAAGCGAAACCCCACCCTAAACCCTAAACCCCTAAACCCTAAACTTAACCCTAAACCCTAAACCCCTAAACCCCTAAACCTAACCCTAAACCCTAAACCCCTAAACCCTAAACCCCTAAACCCCTACACCCTAAACCCCTAAACCCTAAACCCCCCCAAACCCTAAACCGTTAGACTCTCAACCCCAGACTGGAGACCTGAGGCCGAACAGCATAGACTACCTTTAAAAAAAACCCTAAGGGTCCAAAGGACCTAATAATTAGGGGTTTAGGGTTTAGGGTTTAGGGTTTAGGGAATTAATGCGGTACTTAGGCTACGCATAGTCGTTTTGTAGGTTACAATTTGGGAGAGGATATGATAGGCCCTGAGAGCATAGACTACCTGTGCATAAAGGCGGTGCGTGAACCCTAAACCCCAATTCGCAGGCTTGGGCCCTAGGCGTGGTGGCGGCATCGGATACCGTGAGACCCTGGGGGTGCTTTGGGGTTAGGGTGTATAGGGTTTAGTTCAGGGTTTAGGGTTTACGGTTTGGTGTTCTTGAAAAGGGTTGACGGTTTGGGGTTTAGGGTTTGTGGGGTTCAGGGCTGAGGGTTTGGACCCTAAGCCCTAAACCCCAAACTCGGATTCTTCAAATGGGTTTAGGGTTTAGGGTCTGGATGCTTTAGAGGGTTTTAAGGCCCGGGGTCTTCACTAAAGAAAAACGGGCTAAGGGTTGGGGGGGTCAACAAAACACACTGATCCAACCCTTAAGCCCTAAGCCCTAAACCCTGAAACCCTGAATCCTGAACACTAAACTTAGGGTGTGTGGCTCAGGATTTCTGATGCTTTGGGGTCTTTACTGCTGGGGTGTCGGGCTTCATCACTCGGCGTCGACTTCAACAGCTACCAACATTGTTGATTGTCGAAATCCGGCGTCTGCATAGAACAATACCGAAAACTACAACAAAAAAACAAACAATCGGCAGCCAGTCAAGATTTTGGGTTTGTTTAGGGCCTTTTCGAAATCCTTGATATAGGGGTGACGTGCTCTTTTGCAATACTCTTAACCCGGAGACCACGACCCTAAATCCCTAAATCCCTAGACCCCCAAACCCTACGTCCGACGCCGCATGGTGGAAGCGTTGCCATAGCTGTGCTGATACTCTACATCGAAGAAAGGCCATCCTTCAAAAAACTACGACATCCTGGGAGCCCGCAACCATAAGGCTTTCGGGTTTAGGGTGAAGGAGGTTCAGGATCAAGACAGCCCAAAGACCTTTTTGGATAGCTTCTAACCCTAAACCCTATCCCCTAAACCCCTAAACCGTTAGGGCAACGCCCCCCAAAACCTGGATCCTAAAGCGCCGGAACCTTACAGCCTTAGCTTCCTTCGAACCTTGGAGTTAGAAGTCACTGCAGCGCAAGAAGCCTGAGGCCAAAAGGCCAAAGACCCTAAACCCTAAACCCGAAGTCTAGGTTATCAGGCCACCCAAAAAACGACTAAGGCGGTATACCATCAAACACCCCATGCCTTTTCAAACCCAGCCTTCTAAGAAGTCTTATGGGAGCCTTGAAAGGAGTGAACAGGAAACCTTAAGGATTATCCGTGGGACAACTTCCAGGAACCTTTCGAGGAGCCTTGTTTGAAACGCATCCTTGGCCCCCAGACCTTAAACCACCACAAGGGCTAGACCCAACACTCCGAACCCCGAACTCTCTAAAAGGCAAAAAATCCCCAAAACTCGTAACGATCCTAACTAAACCCCAAACCCCAATTAACACAAGCACCCACAACAAAAAACAAAGGCAACGGACGACGCCTCCCTTCCTTGGGGCGTCTCTGACGGCATCTCCGCCCGAGGTATCCTGAAATGCTGCTTTGTTTATTGTTGTCGGATTTGCGATTGTTTGTTTATAGGTTGAGGGCTTAGGGGCTTAAAGGATCTACTTGTCATGGGTTCAAGGTTGAAGGTTTGGGGTTTTGAAGGTATACAAGACAAAATCGACAAGGCTTGTTATGGGTTTTGGTGGGCTCATGTAATGCTACAGGGTTTCTGGGGGTTGGGTTTTGCCAGGCCGCCTGCTCCGTGAATTGAGGGTAGCTCGGGGGTTTATGAAGTACGCAGGTGAATACGGCTTCTGGGTTGTCGTCGTTCTGCTGGCAGCCGGGACGACCTCAAACACCAAAACCCCAGACCCATACCAAAAAAACCTTGCCACGCTAGACTCCAAGCCCTCTTCGAAACCCCCAAACGAAATTGCAATAACGATGCCTCCAACAAAACCAAAGCACGGCCCTTGCGCTCCTCGCCGGGATTGGCTCCTTGGCAGCAGACCTTGTTGATGCGCAGAGAACGGGTTGTTGGGGTTCTTGACCAGGACGCGTCCCGCGGATTACGATGCTACAGCCCAAACCCCAAATGCCCAAACCCTAAACCACTCCGAGCCCGAAATCAATATGTCAGACAACAAAAATCATCCACGAAACGGCTGATAAAACGTTAATCTAGATGTGTGTTTCATGAGCAGGATTATTCCACAATGTCCCCAAGAACCCTATTCCAACTAATTTAAGTCCCTGTATTCAAAACCTATCAGAAACCCTTACAGAAACATTTGACGCCACCTTTACCGGAACCGGCTTCAACTTCTTCGGGGCCCCTATCCCTAAGGCTCCATGTACCTAAACAGTATATACTCAATTAAGCCATAAGGTACCTATATAAGAACTCGTTTCTTTTCAAGCCCAAAGCATTTTCTATATGCATGGAGCGTTAAGGGAAGAGTACGGAATCTTTCCAAGCTGAGAGCACCGGCGCAACCAAATCGGAAAAGTCGTCTCCAGGATCCTGGCAAGCTTCGGTTTAGGGCTTAATTACCGTGGCTTAGTGGTTTACGGTTCAGGGTTTTTGAAGGGCTTCATATTCTTTACGGTTTTGGGGTTTCGGCTCAAGGCCTGTCCCTTAATACCGTGAGAACTGAGATGCGAATTTTTGGGGCTTTCAACTAAAACATCAAAATAACCATCTTGGGCATGCTGTACTATACTATGCTCATATATGGTTACTGACTACTACGACGACTACTGTTGTTGAAATTTCAATACCCTGCACTACACTCTGTGCGTTTCGAGTGCCATTGTGTTTTGGAACATCATGTGAAAAAGACTGTACCTCAATACCCACCCTTGAACACAAAACCGATTCTTGTAAAGACATACATATGGAAACAAAAACGAGGCCTAAAAACAGTATTTCAGGCAACCAATACTATTCCGGCGTGTTTCTTGTTGTGACTTCAAGTGCAATATACATCGAAACCCCATTCCAAGTATTCAGGACACTGCAAAACATCTTGACCTTACCAGAATCTCAAACTGCTGAGGGCTCAGCTACAGCTTAAGGTCGAGACCATTCTGGAGGGTTAGGGTCCACTTGTATGCCGTTCCCAAAATCCCAAAGCCTTCAAGCTGTTCGTGATTAAGGCTCGGAGGGGTTAGTGATTTAAATTTGTTTGAAGATCTCGCGAGGCCCCGAACACGCCCGACAATTGAAACATATATATATATATACACATACATACCTACACATACATACATTATATATATAATTATAAGAGTATGTAAGTAAGATCCCAGTGCGGCCGCCCCCCCCATGGTTGGGACCCCTCCGCGCCGCCCATTGGTATGGTTCTCCGCTCCCTCTCCCGCCCCGGTGTGGTGCGGAGGATGCCTTCCCTCCCCTTTCGTGGGGTTCGGGTTCGGGGGTTGATGTCATCATCGTCATCATACTGTAACTTTTTTGCATAGCACTGGGCGAAGAGATTCAAGACGTCGTGCTTGGTCTTGATACAATGACTGATAGGTCGCTCAAACGTGTCTATTTCACCCAACATCGAAGACGACAACGCCACAATCCTGTCGTCACTGTATCCTTGCTTGTTGCTGCCCGTGAAGACGGCGACGATGTCATGAATCTTTGGTCGTTCAACCCACGGAGGATTTCGTTGAAGTCAAAGTTGCAATTTGTCAATCTCTGTTTTACGGTGTCCAACGTGTTGTTGATGGGGATGAAAACCCAAGACAAATAAGGCGAAGTAGAAGCATCGCTGAGGTTCTCATCAAGGTCGTCAAGGCGTCGAGTCTGTGCTGTTGCCCACGTCTTCCGAGTGAGTTGAAGGATTGATTACTTCGTCCTTATTATCACAGCTGTCGAAAGGTACTTCACCATTGCATGGGCTAGGGCTAGGGACACGAAAGGGGTGTAAACGCTGTAGCCGGATGAGTAGCAAGGTCGCTGAACGAATGCCAGGCATAACTCTTGAACACACAATTTAAAATGAGCGTCTTATGACTGAAACCTTTCATCAAGCGGCCAAGCGGTTTCCAGTCCTTGGTTGAAGTACCTCTATCTTTACAGGAAATTCAGTTGATGCTTCACAGCAATCGCCTTCGTCGTGCATGTTCAGGTTTACGGTGTTAACTTACACAAGGGACGACACCGACTGCTTCACAGATGCTCTGACGAAAAAAGCGCTCACTGAAGCACGACCTCAGTCCCGTCGGTACTGCCACTCGTCGTGAAGGGCTTTTTGCCATGTCCCAACTGGACGCCATCCAGAAAGCAGAAACAGGATCACAGGCGTTCATCTCCTTCCACCTTATGGCGCAGGCTGAGGAGTCGCCAATTCAAGCAGGGCGACGGTGTCCGTCTTCTTCAAAAACAACTGTTTCCTCTTGTCTCAGCACATTGCCACAACCTTGATGTAGTCGTTGCTGACATCATCGTCGTCGCTCGTGTCGATCAAGGACTTCGCATACTCAATCTTTAAGACGATGTCCTCCTCAACCTTGTTTAGGGAGAGGGTCGGCGAACCGAGAACCGGGTTTTACATACAAACAAATAACGTACATGTTTGTGTCTGGAAACATGTATATGTATATATACACGTACCTTTGTATGCACAAACCCACATACATGTGCACACATACATACACACACACATACATACATACATACATACATACATTCATACATACATACATACATAAGTACATGCATACATGCATACATGCATACGTGCATACATGCATGCACTCGCATGTACACACAGTCACAAACACACATAAACACACACACACATGAATACACACATATGTATATATATATATATAATATACATAATATACAATATACATATTCGTTAACATATGAAAGTGTTTCTTTGCTTATACGTATTTGTGCCTACATGTGTATACATATATATATATGTACATGCTACCCCGCTGAGACCTACCTCACAGCCGTCTAGAACAAACTTCCCATCCTTTGGCCACAACCCATAGAGGCATAAATAGTCTTAGTGAGTATTGCTCTTAACCTTCCTACTGTGAGCCCAAGCCAACAAAAACTGTTTGAAGTAAGTGAGAATTATCCTTAGTCTAGCTTGTGCGAATCATAACTTCTCTGTCTCTCTCTATATATATATATCTTTTTAGAATCCTTGAAACATGATTAATCTTACAAAGTGTTGCCATACTCTACGACCCATAAAGCATAAACAATCTACGTATTGCTGTTAAGCTTGCTACTGTGACTCCCAGCCATCAACGGCTAGATAGAGCATATGTTATCCCTAACCAGGCTCATGCGAATACTGAATACTCATAAAACATCAATCTTTTCACTAAGTATTGCCTATATCCTTGCTCTCCAACCCATAAAGCATAAACATATATTTTAAAGTGCTGCTGTTAAGCTGGCTACTGTGACTCCTAGCCAACACAAACTAGTTGAAGCATATGTGATCCCTAGCCTCCTATCGTATCCCATCCTATCCTATCCGATCCGGTCCTACTGCCTAGAGCAGAGGGGATAAAGCTCATTGGGGCTGCGTTAATCCTAACCTTGACGGTCGCTCTTTTCTGCGGCACCGTCAACAACGGCTTGGCTATCCCGAGTGCTTCCCATCAGAGCAAAGCAGGGCTGTAATCGATTTAAGGTTCAAATAGTAATTAAGGAAGTCGACAGTCCCCGAATCCCCAATCCCGTAGCAGTTATTCACCCTCAAGTCACTAAACTATATACATCCCAGAGTCCCGAAGCCCAACAAACCCACGCTACACACGGAGCGCAACACCATCGGGGTCGCTGTGCGAGCGCAACTGGGAGGGTCCTGCCGAAGGAATTACTCTCTGAAAGCTTAAACCCTAAATCCTAAACCCCCCAAATCCTAAAGCCCTAAACCCAAAGGCTCGTTTAGGACCAGTCGACCCCCAGGCGAAACTCCTAGGACAACCCGGACTGATTCGATGACGATTCGACGTCGACATGATCTCGGTACAGTAGCAATTAGACTGGGCCTGTTCCTAGGGTCCTAGAGACTACATATACAGGGGAAGTACCACCAACTGTGCAGCAGAATCCGGCCCTGCAAAGCGCAGATCAATCCACGCGAAAATGGCCCTCACAGCAAAACCAAGACTGGTCGGTTTGCAGTGGGACGAACCCGAAGGTCCAAAAGCTGCCGTTGTTTAGGTAGTTGGGGTTAGGAGTCTTGATCGTGACAATGTAGATTGTAATTGGATGCTCAGAATATGACTAGGCGGCACTTGGACCCTTGCAGGAAAAGCTTGGTGTAGACAAGCTTACCCGGGGAAGCCAAGAACAGCTCCACCCTAACAAAAGGTTCCACTATAAGTGGGATGTTTAGGAGGTGTGTTCTGGCCTGTGAGCACAACCGGAGACAGTTGTGGGTTCCTGGTAGGCGCGAGCCAGCATCTGCTCGCAACAACAACTGTGCAATTCGGACGCTTTGGCTTGGCGTTCAGCTGCTATGATTTTGTGTGGTGCTAGGGGTCTCGCATGAAGGCTTCGTCGTCATGGCCCCCTAACTTCTGCACAGTGCACCGTCTTGAACTTCGTACAATCAAAAAGCAGTCAACCAAGTCAAGATGTACTTGCGAGGAGCCGGAACGCCGTTGCTCCTGAAGACTGGCTGGGGTTGCTCTTTCAGTGCCGCTGCCTTGAAGCTGCACTGAAGCTGTTTCAACAACACTAATGGCCATGCTAATAATACTCCGAGGATTACAATAACAACAAGAATGATGATCATAAAAAATTATCACAATACGAGCACTAATAAACAACACTGATAAACCCTAACTCCTAAACCCTAGACCCTCAACCGCGGGCGCTCAGAACAACCCCCGAGCATGCAAGGCAAGTGCTCATGCAATAGCTGGCAAGCATCTCCATCGAAGATAGGCTTTTAGGCCTTACGGTATGGGGGTTTACGGTTTAGGAGTAATTATGGGCTGTAGAAGGATCAGGGGATCTCTTTAGAAGATAGGCTTGTAGGGTTTAGGGTATGGGGGTTTAGGGTTTATTGGGCACTTAGGCTGTATAGGGTTTTGGGGATCTCGCTAGAAGAGAACTGAACTGGTTCCCTGTTGGGGCTACATTAAAAATGATCATTTTTAATTTCTATTAGGGTTTTATTATAACAAAGATGTAGAAGTGTATCCAACAAGGACCCAGTGAAGTTGTAGTCATACCAGCCCAGGCACGATTGGGCTTAGGGCAAACCGGGTTCGGGGACGTAGCCCGGTGTCCATTCGGAGCTGTGGGGATTTTTCAATGAACCAAGCGACTGCCAACCCCCGAACAAAGGAGTCGGAATCGGGTTGCGCCCAACCCTAAACCCTAAACCCTAAACCGTCCGGAGGAAAAGTTCACTGCTAAACCCTAAACCGTCAAAGAGATGCAACTGGAGCCAGGACACTCCTGCTGCACGCCGAGAAGCAGGGAGATCAGGGAGATTGATGAATTGCAGGTGACGCGCATTGGAATGAACATCGGCAGTCGTCCTGAAAAGCTCAGCAATGCGCCCAGATTCTGCGACCAGACGTCGCATGGCGTGCATCGTTCCAAAACTGCTTGTCAGCAGCTGAACTGAAGTATGAACAGGCTAAACCCTAAACCCTAAACCCAAAAACCCTAAGCACATCCGCACCCGCAATCGCAAGGCCGTGCTATGCAAGCCTTCCGGCCCTGCATCGCACAAAGCAACGAAGACGTGAATGAACTGCGCCAGGAGTCGAAACCTACTCTAAGTAGTTCTTTTTTGGGATTACCTTATAGGATTCTAAATATAAACCATAAAAAGGAACGCCTATGGGTAAACCCAAAACCCTGAACCCTAAACCCTAAATTGTGGAAAGCAGTGTGTGCTAGGTTCGGGACTTAGCTTTCCCTGCACGTTCAAGGGCTCAGTCTGGAGGAAATCCTGAATTCCCCTGGAAACCCTGAACCCTAAACCCGGACAGTTTAGAGTTCAAAGGGACTCGGATGTGTGGCGGCGTGGAGGGACGAATCTGAAATTTGAGTTTTAAGGTTTGGCGATCGAGGCTTCCGGGCTTGCCTGTACAGCTTTCGACCTAAACTTTGCAAGACCCCATAAAGATCTTCATACTGTTGATGATATAAATCCTGCGTTACCTTAAGGGCCCTACAAGCTATGGGAAGTATGGTATATTCCTTATTATGGATAAGGCAGGATGTATATCATCAACCGTATACATGATAACATGATGCAATATAACAGAGTATGATGCAATGCACTTGACTCCTACACATCCTGAAACCCTAAACCCTATAAACTCTATAGCTCCTAAACCCTAAACCCTAAACACTAACCGCGACTTGAAGGTGCTACACTTTAGGGTTTAGGGCTTTGATCTTAGGTTCGGGGTTTAGGGGTTTAGGGTTTAGGGGTTTAGGGCTCCCTAAACCCTAAACCCTAAACCCTAAGCCCTAAGCCCTAAACCCTAGGGATTTAGGGCTTAGGGTTGAGGGTTTAGGGGTAAGGGCTTTCAAGGTCTTAGGTTCGGACCTTTAGGGCTTACCGGGACCCTTAAGAACATCCCCCGTTTTAGGGTTCCTTCTTATGGTTTCCTTTATAGAAGCTCTTGAAGAAGGGTAGGTTCTTTGGGGTCTAGGTAGGGTCTACGAGGCTCGAGGGATAGGGGTGCAAATCCCTCAAACCAGAGGCTGGAAGGGCTCTTCTTCAACAGGCTTTGGGACCCAAAGACCACAGCAGCTAAGGCATTTGGTGCCCTATTTTGAAACAGAGGGTTCGGATATGGACTGCGCCAGTAGTTTCCCGGACAAAGCTTAGGAGATTTTCGGGGTTCAGTCTCCGGGGTGCTGCTGCTTCGTTTTGAATCTCAGCTGCTTCTTCTCAAAGAAATTGGGCTCACCCGCTCCCAAGCTTGGGTTTTCCAAGTACTTGGGCTGAGTGTTGCCTTACACCTTGGGTTTAGACCGCAACAAGAAAACCAATGTCGAACCACACTAAAAAATAGTACGGCACCCTTCTAGCAAGAAACCTGCAGGGGATCCCAACTTAGAGATCTGTCCGTTTCGACGTCTGTGTGGGAGTTTCAAGCACTAGGCGCTTCGAGTCCCGAATCCTCAGTATAAGTGGAAAGATCTCCATCATCAAGGTCGAAGCCTCGAAGCCCCATAAACCCCTATGGTCCTAAAGAGGCTACCAAGCCATAAACCCCTGAACGGAATTCAGGCTTCACCCACTCTAAACCTTTAGTTGCTGAATAAAAGTGTGCACTTTCCGCCTTATAAGGGATCATATGATCCCAAAAAGTTTAAATCTACTGAGAAATTCACGCCCTCGCGCTCGGCTGCTCCGAATCGCAGCCAAACTTGCTCGCGGAACCCTCCCCTGACTGCCTCGGGTCGGTTTTGAGGCTTTCTAGGTTTTGGGTTTCACTTTTGAGGGTTGAGGGTTATAAGGTTCAGGGTGTTCTGGGTTGGGGGTTTCAGGGTCTGGGGCTTTGGGCTTTAGAGTCTAGGGGTTTGGGTTTGGGGCTTAGGGCTTGAGGTTTAGGGTGTAGGGTTGAGGGCTTTCTGGGGTTGGGACTTCCGGCTTTGGGGCTTCGGGCTTTAGGGTTTCAGTATTTATAATTGTAGGAGATTGTGGGCTCCTTTATTGCAAAAAAAAGGGTCCTGTAAGGGATCTATCAGGGTCTCAGGCTAAGGATTTTGGACACAAGGCCCTGGGTCCAAGGTTAGGGGGGGTGTGGGATTTTGGTTTGCGAGTGCCCGCAACACAATACATCAGAGGGAGACCCTTCTCCTCAAACCCTAAACCCTAGAGACATTTAAGCCCTAAGCCCTAAAACCTAGAGACATTTAAGCCCTAAGCCCTAAACCCTAGAGACATTTAAGCCCTAAGCCCTAAACCCTAGAGACGTTAAACCCTTAGCCCTAAGCCCTAGAGACTTACACCCCCTACACCTTCAACCCTTGAGGCCCTAAACCCTAAACCCTCGAGACCCTAAACCCTATAGGCCCTAGAGGTTCTAAACCCTAAGCCCTAAACCTTCGTTGCCCAAAGCCCAGAATCGGAAACTCGGAAGACCGAATTGGTGGGCCCCAACACCCTACCAACAAAATATCTCGGAGCCCTAAGCAATGCCACGGTTTAGGGTTTACCGTAAGTTCCTTCTTCAGGCTTCTCTATGAACTTCAGTAAGTTTGTCTCCGAACCGGTTGGTACGGACGTCCAAGACATGGCTGCAATTTCCGAGCCTTCATGATTAGTTGGAAGAAGGGCTTGAGGAGATATCAATATCCAACTATACGAGGTCTAGAAGGGAACCCTAAACCCTAAACCCTAAACCCTAAATCCTAAACCCTAAACCCTAAATCCTAAACCCCAAACCCTGAGCATTCCGGCCCCTATGTTCAGGTTTAGCGTTTCTCGTTCAGAGCTTCGCGGTCTACTGGGGAACGTAGTGTTCCCACCCTCCGCAGGAAAGAAATGGCCCAAAGACAGAACCCTTCCTCAGACAGCCCGGAAGTATGGCTTAAAGCTTAGTGTCTTCGGCTCTGATGTCTCTCATGCTCGGGCCCCAACGGTCCAAATCCTGCCAAAAGGCTCGAAATGGGTCTAAACACCAACGACTGAAACCTGAACCCTAAACCCGAAACCATCAAAGCCTGAACCGAAGCTTTGATGGCCTCGTCCTTGGGCGGCAAGGGCAATAAGAACAGCATGGCCACAAACAAGCGGTGGCGACGAAGACAAGAACCTGAGGCTTAGGGTTTGGGGTTTGGGGTTTAGGGGCTTAGGTTTAGGGTTTAGGGTTTAGGGTTTAGGGCTCAGGGTTTAGGGTTTAAGGTTTAGGGGTTTGGAGCTACTGTACCAATTTCGACGTGTTGCCGATAAAGCTTGACAGCCGCTTCGCCAGACTATAGTTCGATTCGCAGCCTCTGCCTTACTTGTAGTATCCATTGTAGTTCCTTTTCGGTTTAACCAACTTCATACTTTTGGGCCTATAAACCCTAAACCCTAAACCCTCCTAAACCCTAAACCCTAAACCCTCCTAAACCCTAAACCCTAAACCCTCCTAAACCCTAAAGCCTAATATATAAGTTAACCCACAAAGGGAACTACTATAAAGACTCAAAGAGTCCTGCAGCCCTAAAAGGTGGTCTCACCACCTCTCAAATATATATATATATAGAATATATATAGAATATATATATATATAGAAAAAATATATATATATATATCGAAGGAGCCCCCAAACCCCAAACAAATCCCTGAACCCTATACCCCACCCAAACCCGAAAAGATGTGGGAAGCATCATTTTGGGGTTCGTGCAAGTGAGAAGGACAAATCATTTCAAGGTATATGTTCGGACCGTGTCTTTTCTGACCATCATGCTTAAAATTCGATTGGCCTTGGGTTTTGAGTTTGTTTTGGTCTTGCTAAGGAGCTAACTAAATTATTGAAGTTGCCATAATCGGGATCTACAGTCAATGATAAGGCTTCCTTGTTATGTTGACTTGAACTAATGTAGAGGCCTTAATAATTAGAATCGCATTTCGGTGTATATCGTGCTATATAATTATAGTATGGAATCCCCAAAATAGTATGGGTAATTCTTAAGGCCCCTATGTTACACTCCCTAAGAAGAACCCAGTTTATTGGAGATTCATGAGGGTTTGTGGTTCAGGGATCGAGGGCTGCGGATTAAGACTGTCTGGTCAGCTCTCGTTCCACCAGAAAAGCCTCAATTCCGAACAAGGCTGGATGCCCTCAACCCTAAACCCTAAACAGGTTTAGGGATTTCTTGGCTGTACCCATAGGCTCCTAAGTAGTTCCTGTTTATGGTTTATATTTCGAATCCTATAAGGTAACTACTTAGGGGCCTGTGGGTCGGGATTTCTTGGCTGTAGATTCCGAGCATCCTCTTGCTTTGGGTGTTGGTGCTGGTAAACTCAAGAGTCGAGCCCTAGCGCGCGCAGTAGAAGATAGAAGTGAAAGGACGGTTTAGGGTTTAGGGTTTAGGGCTTAGGGTTCAGGGTTTAGCGGTTTAGGGTTTTGGGCTTAGGGCTTTATAGTGTTTTTGAGGCCCTAACTTCAAGGCGCCACTATGGGGCCGCTAAGGGGACTAGTTGTGGAGACCCAGCAAGTTCCACTCTCGGGCGCAAGGGAGTCAACTGCAGGTACCCACGGCGCATGAGCTGCATACCACGGTTTAGGGTTTAGGGCTTTAGGGTTTTAGGGTTTAGGGTTTAAGGGTTTAGGGTTTTAGGGTTTAGGGTTTAGGGTTTTAGGGTTTTAGGGTTTAGGGTTTAGGGTCCCTGCACCCTGGGTTCCTTGGCATAGGGCCCATACTACAACTTCGGTGGTTGTGGCCTATCTTGACTTCAAAGACCTGATGTTCGCCCTAGCTAACCTCAGCACTCTTTCAAATCAAGCTGAGCCCCAAACCCTAAACCCTCAAAAACCTGAAAACCCGTAATTGTTGTGTTAAAACAAAACGAAACTCCGAAAAACCACAAAAAACCTGAAAGCCGAAAACAAAACCTAAACCACACAACACTCTGAAAACCCCTGCACAAAACCTAAAAGCCCCCTTTTGAAGCACCAAGAAATAATCCCAAAGCCCGGCGCTTCGGCCCAGGGCAGCGCGCGGCGCCGCTGCCGCAACGGCGAAGGCAGCGGCTGCCCGCATGCGCGCCGGCCTGGGAAAAAGGCCGTGTTGTGGCAATAGTAGCCGTCGTCGTCGTGGTAGTAGTAGGAGGAGTACTAGTACTAGTAGTGGTCGTCGTCGTCGTCGTAGTAGTAGTAGTAGCAGCAGTAGCAGTAGCAGTAGCAGTATAGTGGTAGTGGTAGTAGTAGCAGCAGCAGTCCTCCGCACTGGGTGGGGTAGCCGCGCCACCAAGCAGGGCTGGCACGCTGAAGCCGGCCACATGGCTCTCCCGCACAGGTCTGTGGGTGTGGTTTAGGATTTTGGGCATAGTGTGGAGGGTTTAGGGGTTGAGGGTTGAGGGTCGAAGAGTTTAGGGTGTTAGGGTCACGGCTCTCGCAAGGCTTAATTATAGGGTGCATCGCTCAGGGTTTGAGGTTAGGTTGATGGCTGTCTCTGACATTGTAGGGTGAACGAAGACGCGCAGAAATTTGCATGGACCAGACCCACCCAATGACTCGACTTGCCCCTGTGGCTGAAAGCTGACACTGTTCATATTGGTAGCTCATTAGTGCTACTTGTTGTTTGTGTCGCTATTCTATCGTCATCATCACCGTCACTACTACCGCTTGGTGTTGTGCTTATTATTGCATAATACTGCTTTTTCAACACAAGATTAGTGTTATGTACGGTTCTTGGTGCCAGTATTAACACGACTGTTTACAACAGTGAACGCAATAATGGACACTATAATAACAATAATGGTAATGATAATGATATTGATACCTTTCTTGGCTAGCCACTGCCTAACTTCCTTTGAGGGGTTGAGTGGTCTGTGGTTTGTATTCGAGGGTTGTTCTACATCAGCGTCATCCTAAACGAAACGTAATGTAGGGGCCTTAATAATTAGACTATGGTTTTGGGGGTATTTTATACTATAGTCATAATAAAGAGCCCCCAAAATAGTATAGGTAATTGTTTAGGCCCCTATATTACTTTCGGGAGGGCACCTAGAACACACCAGAACTCAGAAGAGCCCATCGCCTGCGCTGCCCATGCATACATGCATTCTTTGAGAGAGAGCAGCTCAAGATGCAAAGTCTAAGCTCTCGACCCTAAACACCCTGGAACCCTAAACCCTAAACCCCAAAACCCTAAACCCCAAACCTTGGAACCCTAAACCCTAAATCCCAAAACCCTAAACCCTAAGCCCCAACACCCTAAACCCTCCTAAGCCCCCCTAAACCGCAAGCCTCAAATCCCGAAACCCTCAACCCTCGAGGCCTGAAAGCAGGCCATTCCCGATCCAAGCCCTCTCAAAACTCGCCCACGGCATCTTAGGGCTTAGGGTTTAGGGTTTAGGGTTTTGGGGTTTAGGGTTTAGGGTTTAGGGGTTTAGGGTTTAGGGTTTAGGGTTTAGGGTTTCACACCCGTGCGACTGGAAGTTTTCAAAAATCTCAAGAGACCAAACCAATGTCCACGATCGCCAGCTATGCCCATAAAAAAAAAACTTGCAAAGCCAGCCTAACGCCTACAAAGCCTTAAAGCCTTCTGTGCCCGGCATGGTCTTGCAAACGATGTGGTGAAAAGGGGGGTTTAGGGTTTGGGTTCGTCTAACGGTATGGAGGCTAATATAAGGAGATAGCATGGCGATTGTTATTGTTGCCATTAGTAGTGTTACTACGAGTAATGCATAATAAAGTACAACCATTATTGGTACACTTATTCATGGATACGATGATTACGTATAGGGTCCTACATACCTACCTGAGTACATTAGAAACTACTGTTACGCTTTGTAAACATAAGTATATCCCAAGTAAGTACCCAGGACCCCTCTAAATTAAACCTTCTGCAGAGTCCCGGCTCTGTCAATCATGAAAGTTAAGTAAACCTTAACCCTAGAAGAGCCTAAACCCTAAACCCCTAAACTCTAAACCCTAAATCCCTGAACCCCCTAAACCCGTGAGGCTACCTCCAAATCCTCCGGCCCTCAAGACCTAAGGCTTTAGGACTTGAGGGTTTTTGGGTTTTGGGGGTTTAGGGCTTTTAGGGTTCTAGGGCCCAAGCCTTCAAGCTCCAATCCCAACCCACTGAGCCTCTTACAGCCTTGAGGGTTTAGGGGTTTAGGGTTTTCCGGTTTCGGGTTTAGGAGTTTAGGGTTTAGAGTTTAGGGTTTAGGGGTTTCGGGTTTAGGGTTGAGGATGGCTTAGGGTATTAGGGTTCTTACAACCCATTAACTTACATTCGCCCTGATGGTTTTTTAGCGGTGGTGACTGGCTGCACACGTGTCGGCAGTATTGCATAGTCTCCATTGTAGTTCCTTTTTGGGGTTACCTTTTAGGATCCTTAATATGAAATTGGTTACACCAAAAAAGGAACTACAATGGAGACTATAGGTAGGGTCCATTGGCGAGGCCTGGATTTCACAGGGATGTAATGCAGACATCTGAAACGGATGTAATGCGGATTCCAACAGGGATCCGAATGCTCAGGCCGTTAAAGAGAGGTTGCTTTACATAACCTAAACCCTAAATCCTAAACCCCTAAACCCTAAACCCTTAAACCTAAAACTGTTTGGGAGGTCCAACTGGAGACCTCCGAGAACCAATAAGACACCAGCCGACCAGCCCCAAACTTCGAAAAGCATCATCACTACACTCCAGCTCAGGGTTTCCATAACCCTACGAAACGCTGCCAAAACCTTTTCAACAACGACAAAAGCCAGCGTAAAAACAGAAAACGATGCAGACGGCGTCCAAAGTCCGAATTCAAACATGAACCCCGAACTTACCAGCACCTAAACCCAAAACCCAAAACCCCCGAGACCCTATACCCCAAACCCCAAGCCCCAAAACCAGAAACCCTAAATCCCACAAACCTGTCATAGCAACCCCTAAATGTAACCTAAACCCTAAACCCTAAACCGCCCTACAGAAACCTCAAAGAAACACTTCAAAGGGAAGCCTCAGTCGGAAATCCCTCCAGGACGCATGCAGCTCCGTTCTGGTCTGGAACTCGACTTCCGGGCCTTTGCCAACCATGCCTCCAGTTTCGGGCTTCGGGTTCAGGGTTTAGGGTTTAGGGTTGTAGGGTTTAGGGTTTTTGGGCTTCAGGTTCAGGGCTTAGGGTTGTAGGGTTTAGGGTTTTGGGCTTCAGGTTCAGGGTTTAGGGGTTTCGGGTTGCAGGGTTTAGGGTTTTGGGCTTCGGGTTCAGGGTTTAGGGTTTAGGGTTTAGGGTTGTAGGGTTTAGGGTTTTGGGCTTCAGGTTCAGGGTTTAGGGGTTTCGGGTTGTAGGGTTTAGGGTTTTGGGCTTCGGGTTCAGGGTTTAGGGGTTAGGGTTGTAGGGTTTAGGGTTTTGGGCTTCGGGTGCAGGGTTTAGGGTTTAGGGTGTGGGGCTTAGGGCTGTAGGGTTGTAGGGTTTAGGGCTTTTGTACGTCAAAGCTTTCGGGTTGGGGCTCATTATGTCGACTCGCCCGAAGCTTCCAGCTGAATGTCCACAAGCATAGTTTGCGGTGCGCGGTTTACTTAGGTTTTCGGGTCTTGGGATTCGGGCTTTAGAATTTACGGTCCAAGGCGATTGCGATTCAATGTAAAAGGGTCAAAACTACCACAATAGAATCTCAACGAGGCAGCAGGTCAAGTTGGGGGTCGAAAAAATTTGGAGCAGTGTTTGGGGGAAACTGTAGGCTGGGACTACAAGACATCGTTAAGTATGATTAGAACTCGTCAAACGTCTGTGGCCATGAGGTTGAGCGTCTCAGTTGCTGAGTTCATAAGCACAACTTTCAAAAAAGAGAAGACTTTCAGTTCTGTAATTGTAAGGGATCATATTAATTATCCCAAAAAAGTTTAGTGTACTCATTCAGCTACTGGGAAGTTGAAACAGTGGAACACGAAGGCTTTACAGTTACGCCATCGTCGCGCTTTCTCGCATCGTGGCCCGAGAGCCCGAGGACTGATCTCTGAAGACGCTTTCGCCAGGGATCTTTCGAAGGATTGCGGGCGATCCTATATTAAAAAGACATGGAACGGCCATTCCCAAAGTAAACCCTAAACCCTAAAATCATCGTAGATGGGGTTTGGGGCCGGGAGCCCCCAAAACGGGCTTCAGAGTGGAGAGCTTCGGAAGCTTCTGGCTGCACGCTGCGGGTGCTTAGGGTTTAAGGTTTAGGGT